>BQNB010013815.1:62237-76413 GCA_026074375.1 Tanacetum coccineum
ATAAGTTGTTAATATGTTTTTTTTGGGTGTTAACAGTAGCCGAGACCGAGGGGCCGAGACCGAGCCGAGATCGAGCCGAGAACGAGCCGAAGGTATGTTCTGATTTTTTTTATCCTTTTTGTATCCCGGCGACATGTCGTCGGGGAACATTTATAGGTAGTAATATGTGTTTTCGTAAGATTTGTTTGAATTGAAAAGGACATATAAGCCGTTTATGAATAATAGTTATGCCGTTGTGTTGAGACTTTAGAACATCAAGTTGTTTGCCTATATCTTATCAGATTTGTTTGTGTATTGAAACTTCCACATCTAGTTACATATACAAGTAGCAAATTTTGATGGTATAGAATGTAGCTTTTTGGAATGTTACATAGTTGCAAATTTTGACTCCAAAAAGTTGTATACATATGGTAGCAATAGAAACCTTGTCATGGTTAAATCCTAATTTGAAGACACCACAAGAACATGTTTCAGACTTGATATAATGTGAAACCTTGTCATGGAATATAATGTGTTTTGTTTCTACAGCCGACCACAGCCCAAGATCAAGACCAGAGGCTCATTGACCAGACGTCGTTTCCACAGCCAACCACAGCCCAAGACCAAGACCGGAGCTCGTTTACACAGTATGTTCTCGTTTGTTACAAAGGATATATATTAGTTTGTACGTGTAGTCGGGCAATATATATGTTTATAAGCAAATCCAAACAACCCTTTAATGCTTATAAGGTGTTTAAAAAAGCTTATAAGCATTAAAGGGTTGTTTGGATTTGCTTATAAACATAATAAGTTGTTTATAAGCAAATCCAAACAACCCTTTAATACTTATAAGCTATTTAAAAACCGCTTATAAGCATTAAAGGGTTGTTTGGAATTGATTATAAACATTATAAGCAAATCCAAACAACCCTTTAACATATACACGTATCTATATTCAAACGAGAACATACTGTGGAAACACGCCTCTGGTCAACGGTCAACGGGCTGTGGTCGGCACTCGGTTGTGGAAACGGCCTCTGGTCAACGGGCTCTAGTCTCGGTCTTGGGCTGTCTCGGGTTGTGGTCGGCTGTGGAAACAAAATAAAGAAAAAAAGTTAAGAAGTTACTCATTTGAGTCAATAAACCTTAAGGATTCAAATATAAAAAATGAGTCATTTTAATAAAAAAAATCCTTATCAACTTCTTATTATTTTGCTAGAATATGGGTTGGTGATGATCGAAAAGCCCAAAACCTATTTACGATAACACAAATAGAACCATACACACTTCACTACATATATGCTGATAAGCATAAGCTATCAGCTTAACAGCTTATCAGCTTATTCCCCACCCAACAACAACAACAATTTCAACGGCTTATTCTAATTTTTCACTTCCAACAACAATTTCAACGCAATTCACAAAAGGATAAAAAAAGTAAGAACATAAACGTTCCCCGGCGACATGTCCCTGGGAATACCAAAAGGATAAAAAAAGTAAGAACGTACCTTCGGCTACTGTCAACTGCCTCGGTCTCGGCTCGTTCTCCTAGCTCGGTCTCGGCTACTGTCGTACTGCCAAACCAAAAAATTAATTAATTAACAAAATTTTCTAATTAACAACTTATTACATCTTGTTAATCTTGTTTAACCAAACCTTATTATAATTAACAAAATAAAAAAAAACAACCACCAAACCTGTGTCGAGGAGGAGGAGGTCTCACGCACCACCAATAATTAGAGGGTTATAAAAAGAAGATATAGAATTATCATTTAGAGGGTTAAGGAAAGAATTATGGTTTAGAGGAGGAGGAGGTCTCGCGCGGCTGTGCTCGTGTGAGTGGTGGTGGTGAGTGGTGGTGGGTTCTGTCGTGACTGGTGGTGGTGGTGGTGGTGGGTTATGTGGTGGTGATGGGGAGTGGCACAGTGGTGGTGATGGGGAGTGGCGGTGGGTATAGTGGTGGTGGCGGGGAGTTTATTTTTTTGTGTATAAGTTTTTTGTTGTAAGCGTTTGGTACCAGATCTAGTTTTGGTACCATTTTTATCCCCGGCGACAATCTCGGGCGACATGTCGCCCGGGAAAGTGACTGAATTTTTCGTTTAGTCGAAATGGCGCTATAATGAAAATTTTCGTGTCTAACCATTTTGTCGTTTATCTAAGAATCCCGGGCGACATGTCGCCCGGGAAAGATTTTAGTAAAAAATTTAATTCAGCTTTTAAATCATTATTATTTAAAGATACTTATAAAATATATAATTATTATTTAAAATTATTTTTTATAAAATATATAATTATTATTTACAATTATTTTTAAAAAATATATAATCGGTTCGTTTCGGCCGGGTCGGTCCGGTTCCTCGGTTTGTACATTAGAGGTTCAACGGATGAGTCGATATGTTATGGTTGTACATTAGAGGTTCAACGGATGAGTCGATATGTTATGGTTGTACATTAGAGGTTCAACGGATGAGTCGATATGTTATGGTCATACATTAGACGTTCAACGGATGAGTCGATATGTTATGGTCATACATTAGAAGTTCAACGGATGATTCGATATGGTATGGTTGTACATTCGATGTTCAACGGATGAGTCGATATGGTATGGTTCTACATTAGAGGTTCAACGGATGAGTCGATATGTTATGGTTGTACATTAGAGGTTCAACGGATGAGTCGATATGTTATGGTCATACATTCGTTGGTACATTAGATGTTCAATGATGAGTCGAATGTATCGTTTACACATTAGCGTACAAGCGGATAGTCGATATGTTATCGTTACACATTATATGTTCAACGAATGAGTTAAGATGTTATTTCATTATAACGATGATAGTCATATCAAAGGTAGCAAAAACTACTTAGAAATCACCATAATAGCTAGAACATGGGAATAAAGTAAAAAAATAAAAAACAATAACTATACTTAATTACATTACATAATGAACTATTAGCATAGATAAACATAACGAAACCAGTCGTAATCCTCCTATGATTATTTCCTTCTAGATCTTCCTCTTCGCGATGATTCTCTGCTATCGTTGTATATTAAATGTCCCAAGTGGGGATGAGTCGATATGTTTATCTTTGTACATTAGATGTTTTAACAGTATTCGATATGTTATCGTTTACACATTAGATGTTTAACGATGAGTCGATAATTATCGCGTTACACAGTTAGATGTCCAAACGGATGAGTCCGAAATGTTATTTCATAATAACGAAGATACGTCATACCAAATGTAGCAAAACTACGTTAGAAATCACCCATAATAGCAGGAACATGATAAGTACTACTTAATTGATTACATAATTGACTAGTTAACATAGATAACACATACTAAATCAGTCGTAATCTCCGATGTATTATTTCCTTCTTGATCTTCCTCTTCGCAATGATTCTCTGCTATCGTTGTACATTAGATGCCAAGGGGGGGGGGGGGGGGGGGGGGGGACGATGATCTATATGTTATCGTTGTACATTCATGTGTTCACTCGATAATCATATTTTATCGTTACACATAGATATTCAACGATTAAGTCCAATATTTAACGTTACACATTAATGTTCAACAGATGAGTCGATAGTTTTATCGTTGTACAGTAGATGTCCAACGGATGAGTCGATAATGGAATCGTGTACCATTAGAAACGATCAACGGATGAGGTCTAGATGCATGCGTTGACATAAGATGTCAACGGATGAGTCAATATGTTATCGTTGTACATTAGATGTCCAACGGATGAGTAGATATATTATCGTTGTACATTAGATGTTCAACAGATGAGTCGATATGTTATCGTTACACATTAGATGTTCAACGGATGAGTCGATATGTTATCGTTGTACATTAAATGTCCAACGGATGAGTCGATATGGTATCGTTGTACATTAGGCGTTCAACGGATGAGTTGAGATGCTATCGTTGTACATTAGACGTTCAATGGATGAGTCGAGATGCTATTGTTGTAGCCCTATACTCCTGCCAATTTCTCCTGTAGCCCTATACTCCTGCCAAAAAATCTCTCCAAATCCTCCTGTAGCCCTATACTCCCACCAAAAACTCCCGCCAAATACTCCTGCCAAAAAATCCCTCCAAATTCTCCCGCCAAATACTCCCTCCAAAAAAATGTTTTTTACCATATAAACAGATATTATCCTCACAATCACCCACAGATCACACACATTCTTACCATCACAACCACAAATATATCACACTGTTATTGTGGTGAAGATGGTGCCATATGAAGCTTTTGCGTGTCGTTGTGGAGCCGGAGATGCGGTTATGCGAGAATCGTATAAACCTTAAACCCGTGGTAAATTATACTATGTATGTCCACGATCAAAAGTGAACAATCACATGCTTTTTTTGTGTAATATATAAATAATGTGGTTAGTTGTTAAAACTTATTATCTTTACTCTTTAACAGCCTCGCGAAAACACTTTCGGATGTAAAAATATTTTGTGGAAGGAGGAACGAGTCCGTCTACTGGTTGGTTCTCTTGGAGCTTCAACGACTCTAATTTATTCTCCAGGATCTTCAACACCTCCACGCTATTATCCAGGATCTTCAACACCTCCAAGCTATTCTTTGAGAACTTCAAGAAATGCAGAGTGCTGAAAACTGCAGCACTGCTTGATAAAGATAAACGTTACACGAGGCAACGGTGAATATGTATAAAAAGATTCATGCCGAACAACACACAGTTAATTACATTCAGCGCACTATTTCACGAAGTTTCAATAACATGGGAAAACTTGATTTGGAGTAGTTTGTCATTTGGAATGTAATTCGTATGCTTTAAGCGTCGGTTTATAAGTCTCGTATGATTATCGTTCTAATATTTTAAGTGTCTGTTTGTAAGTCGTTTGTGTTACTACAAGTGGTATGTATAATATTTAACTAAACGAATGTTTGTTTTTGTGTTACTTGACGAATGTTCAACTATAGAAGGGTAGTGCATATCCTGACCGAACCAATAAAACAAAGTGTTTTTTTATATAGTTATTATTTAAAACCACACAACGAACTGAGAAAACGAAGTGTTTATCTTTATAAATTATTATTTATAAAATATATAATTATAAAATATATTTTATAAATAATAATGATTTAAAAGCACAATTAAAATTTTTTAATAAAAAGTTTAAATAATTATTATTGTTAAATTTTAATTAAATGTTTCCCGGGCGACATGTCGCCCGGGATAAGCTAACACATTTTAATTAACGCTAATCACAACGATTAAACATTCACGTGAATTAATTTTTTAAATAAAAACTTTCCCGGACGACATGTCGCCAGGGAAAACTAAGCGGAAAAAATTACCGCCAAGATTTTCATTGAGTTTTTTTGTCAAATTTAAACCAAGTTATCCCGGGCGACATAAAAAATATTCAAACTTTGACTAAAAAGTCTATCAGAAATAGTGTCACGTCGGACGGACTTTTGTCGTTTAGTTACTTTTTCTTGTAGTGAATGTATGTCAAATAGATAAATTACTTAAAGTTGCTCACTATTGCAATACTTGATGATTTCGCCTTACCTAAGTAACATGTTAAGAAAGATATATTACATAAATGTTTTCAAATGCAAGATTTTAAACACTTGATAATATCGTCTTACTATACGTTACTTACCTTAGTCTTGTTTATAATTGCATGAAAATGTATCATACTTGTTATTTTTTGTTATTGTGTGTATTGAATTTTTTTTTTATTGTGTGTACTGAACTTTCAAATTTCGACTTTTGTGTGTATTTTGTCACTTTTTGGCCATGTGAAATGACCATTTTACCCTTCGAATTTTGAAAAAAGTAAGGGTAAAACGGTCACAAATACACACAATAGTCGAAATTTGAAAGTTCAGTATACACAATAAGAAAAAAAAAGTTCAGTACACACAATAACAAAATGTGACAAGTATGATACATTTTCAAATAATTAACGCTACAATCTTCACAAGCTTTGTGTAACAGTTTTACTCTTTTAACACAATTATTGTAAGAAAGATACTATAAATGTCTCTGGATGAATCAATCTGTAAAACCATAACAATGTTAGGTTTTTACTCTTATCCAAAGAGAATGTTAAAAGAAACATCATCATTTGTCAAACGATAAGATTGGATTTGGTATCATCTGACATATACAATATATAGTACAAGCATATGCATCACAGCTAGAAAGAACATGTTTCCCTGATATGAATCAAGGTAAACAATAATCTAATCTCACATGACCATAATCTTATCCAATCCTAACTCTGCCATCAATAATTGCCAATGTAACCCAAAAATAGTTTGAGAAAAAAAAAACAGAAGTAATAAAGAGAGAAACAAAAGCAGCGATCGATCACTAAAGTTCAAATATATATATTTTAAAATTAACAAAATTTAAATAATGAAACAGCCACCAAGTCACGTTAACTTAACATTAAAAAGCACAACCAACGTGTATGATTCTTCCCTTTATATACCCTTGTAGCACACACTCCATTTCATCAACAATTTCAATTCAATATATGTTGGACTTTTAATCCATTTAATCTTTGTAAAAGGCTGTATTTTACTGGTTTGGGCCGCAGGCCAACAAACCCAAATACTCACAGACTTGAAACCCAACTTAGATTAGAAGTTATATACGGTTATTTAGTTTCTAGGGTTATAACTTTTAGTTTTGTTGAATCGACATATCTGTTGGCTCTTTAGAACCATCACAACCCTTTGTAAATGTCGATTCTTTCATTATATATAGGATAGGAATTCTGCTGTAAAAACTCAACCCATACGATTTATATATCAGATTTATTAGGGTTCATCTTATCATCTTCTTTTGTTTCTTTTTTATTCTTGTGTGATGTTATTGTTCATGATGCTTGTTTGATCATAATAAGATCCTGGAGATATGGAGATTCAAGACCTGTAAACAGTGGTATCAGAGCGAAAGGGATCAAAACAACACAACAATTCATGATCAATCATCAATCAAGAAAACCTGCCATGGATGAAAAGAGGCAGCGGAAAGAAGATCAGAAAGAAAGAAAGAGAAAGAAACAAAGGCTGCTATTCCTTGTTGTTGCACAAGAACACAGAACGTGTTCATCAGAATTCAAAAGAAGAGATGAACCGAGTTAAGGGGATTTACCTTAATCGAGATGGTTGACAAAGGCAAGATATATGCCAAAAGAAAGATGAGGACAAGGCTACGATTTAAGGGGATTTACCTTAATCGAAGAAGACAACCGGAGAATGGGGACTTACCTTAACCGGAACCAGAATAACAACCGAAAAGCCATGAAAAAAATCAACAAGAAGGCAACAAGGAACAAAATTGGAAGACATCAAGCTTTAGAGAATGAATCCATAAATTCTTTGATCGTCGCTAGCTCTTGAATCATTGCATCAAGATTGAAGAAGGTAGGAAACGAACAAAAGATTGAAATGACGGCACAAAGATAAGGACGCTTTGATAGGGGGTGTAATAAGGTGTTGGACTTTTAATCCATTTAATCTTTGTAAAAGGCTGTATTTTACTGGTTTGGGCCGCAGGCCAACAAACCCAAATACTCACAGACTTGAAACCCAACTTAGATTAGAAGTTATATACGGTTATTTAGTTTCTAGGGTTATAACTTTTAGTTTTGTTGAATCGACATATCTGTTGGCTCTTTAGAACCATCACAACCCTTTGTAAATGTCGATTCTTTCATTATATATAGGATAGGAATTCTGCTGTAAAAACTCAACCCATACGATTTATATATATCAGATTTATTAGGGTTCATCTTATCATCTTCTTTTGTTTCTTTTTTATTCTTGTGTGATGTTATTGTTCATGATGCTTGTTTGATCATAATAAGATCCTGGAGATATGGAGATTCAAGACCTGTAAACAGTGGTATCAGAGCGAAAGGGATCAAAACAACACAACAATTCATGATCAATCATCAATCAAGAAAACCTGCCATGGATGAAAAGAGGCAGCGGAAAGAAGATCAGAAAGAAAGAAAGAGAAAGAAACAAAGGCTGCTATTCCTTGTTGTTGCACAAGAACACAGAACGTGTTCATCAGAATTCAAAAGAAGAGATGAACCGATTTAAGGGGATTTACCTTAATGATTGACAAAGGCAAGGCTACGAGTTAAGGGGATTTACCTTAATCGAGATGGTTGACAAAGGCAAGATATATGCCAAAAGAAAGATGGGGACAAGGCTACGATTTAAGGGGATTTACCTTAATCGAAGAAGACAACCGGAGAATGGGGACTTACCTTAACCGGAACCAGAATAACAACCGAAAAGCCATGAAAAAAATCAACAAGAAGGCAACAAGGAACAAAATTGGAAGACATCAAGCTTTAGAGAATGAATCCAGAAATTCTTGAAGAAAGCTTGAATCATGGCATCAAGATTGAAGAAGGTAGGAACGGAACAAGAAGATTGAAGACACAAAGATTAATGGATTAGGGGGGAATATGTTGGACTTTTAATCCATTTAATCTTTGTAAAAGGCTGTATTTTACTGGTTTGGGCCGCAGGCCAACAAACCCAAATACTCACAGACTTGAAACCCAACTTAGATTAGAAGTTATATACGGTTATTTAGTTTCTAGGGTTATAACTTTTAGTTTTGTTGAATCGACATATCTGTTGGCTCTTTAGAACCATCACAACCCTTTGTAAATGTCGATTCTTTCATTATATATAGGATAGGAATTCTGCTGTAAAAACTCAACCCATACGATTTATATATCAGATTTATTAGGGTTCATCCTATCATCTTCTTTTGTTTCTTTTTTATTCTTGTGTGATGTTATTGTTCATGATGCTTGTTTGATCATAATAAGATCCTGGAGATATGGAGATTCAAGACCTGTAAACAATATAGCATCATACCTTACTCTAGATCATCAAGAACCTATTAGTAACAAACTTAGTTTACGACGCAAAAAACCTGAAAAAATGGAACAAAATCAATCGGTTCTAGCCAAGAAAGTTTGGAGCATGGTCCGTGTGGCTTACTACATGTTGCGCAAAGGCATATCAAAGCGAAAACTATTGCTAGACCTCAACATGATGGTTAAGCGTGGCAAGATCGCCGGTAAGGCCATGCAAAACCTTATGTTCCACAACCATAAATTCACCACAAAGCACCACTCATTCCCTTCCCCACCAAGTAGCGAATACATGTTCAGCTGCACCAATAGCCCTGCTACTAGTAACAAAAAGGTCGAAGATCTTGACATAATGGCTATCAACGCCGTGCTTATGAAAGCTATGGCGTTGGTACATAGCGAGAATGCATCACCCGCGCTCCCAGAGTTTGGGAGGAGTCCCATGGTTAGGGAAATAAGAGTCCCTGAGTCTCCGTTTCCATTGAGTAGTAGCATGGATGAGGATAGTCACGAGGTGGACGAGGCGGCTGAGAAGTTTATAAACCGGTTTTACAATGATTTACGGAGGCAGAATACTAAGGCATCGTTTAATTCTTTGTAAATTAACGCTAGCGCGCGGGCAATGTGTTTCTTATAAACTATGATGTAGGATTTGCTTATTTCTCTTGGTTTCATGTTACAAGTGAATTTTAGATAGATCTTGTAAAAGTTATTGGCAATATAGATTGTGGGGTGTACATTTCAAACTTCTTGTATCTAATACACACATTTGCAAAAATAAAACTTATAAGTTAAATATATTGTGATGTTGTTTATACCAATAATAGATCGAGGATTGAAAGAATGACCTAATTTGATAAAAAGATCCAAGCCTTGTATGTTAAACCGTACCATTTTCTCTAGAGTTGAAGGACTGACTGTTTCGATGCACTACAACAAAAGCCCATTTCCCCAGCGCGCTTTTCCCCAGCGACATATGTCGCTGGGGAAAAGTCGCTAAATGACAAAAATACTCCGACATGGCATTTTTTCTCGTTGAATCTTTAGTCAAACGTTATCGAAACGTATCCCCAGCGACATGTCGCTGGGGAATATTTTCATAAAATTTGATAAAAAATTTCAGCGAAAATCTAAGCGGGATATTATCCCGCCAGTCTTTCCCCAGCGACATGTCGCTGGGGATACTTTTGTTCATTGTTTAGTGCGTAATTAGTCCATAATTGTTGTAGCGTTTGAACTGTACAACTTTCCCCAGCGACATGTCGCTGGGGAAACTTAACAGGCTTATTTATTAGGCTGGCCCGTTTATAAGTTAACATATTTTCGGGTTTGGGCTTAGTTTCCCCAGCGACATGTCGCTGGGGATGTTCGTTTGACTTTTAAACAAACTACGTTTTTAGGCTATTTTCGGTCCAATATTCCACATACTAACTAAATTTACTTCAAAGTTAACTGAATTTTACTCCTAGCTACCACTATATGTAATCATAATACACGGAATGACCAAATCGATTAACGTTTATTATCCTTATCCATCTCTAATTGTCCCTCTAGTATCCTTATCCTTGCCTAGCTCATACATTGAACCTCTAATGTGTAACCCTAGCTCATACATTGAACCTCTAATGTGAACCCTTGCTCATACATTGAACCTTTAATGTGTAACCCTAGCTCATACATTGAACCTCTAATATGTAACCCTACCTTATGTTACGAATCATAACCGAAGTCGAAACATGATCACTAGGATCCAACTTCAATATTATCTCACGATGATGTTGTTTCTTAATAAACAACCTTTTTGCACCCTCGTTAAAACGTGGTTTGTCCTTAGGTTTACGATTAGGTACAACACGGTTTCTTGGTCCAGTTGCTACCGGAAAGTGTACGGACCACTTGTTGAACCTATAATGCTCATACGTCCCTTGCTTACATTGCATTTAATTATTTTCATCATTAAACCTAGCTCATACGTTGAACCTATAATGTTGAACCCTAACTCATACATTGAACCTATAATGTTGAACCCTAACTCATACATTGAACCTATAATGTTGAACCCTAGCTCATACGTTGAACCTATAATGTTGAACCCTAACTCATACATTGAACCTATAATGTTGAACCCTAACATTATAGGTTCAATGTATGAGTTAGGGTTCAACATTATAGGTTCAATGTATGAGTTAGGGTTCAACATTATAGGTTCAATGTATGAGTTAGGGTTCAACATAATAGGTTCACCGTACGAGTTACGGTTCAACATTGTAGGTTCAATGTATGAGTTAGGGTTCAACATTATAGTATGAGTTAGGGTTCAACATTATAGGTTCAACGTATGAGCTAGGTTTAATGATGAAAATAATTAAATGCAATGTAAGCAAGGGACGTATGAGCATTATAGGTTCAACAAGTGGTCCGTACACTTTCCGGTAGCAACTGGACCAAGAAACCGTGTTGTACCTAATCGTAAACCTAAGGACAAACCACGTTTTAACGAGGGTGCAAAAAGGTTGTTTATTAAGAAACAACATCATCGTGAGATAATATTGAAGTTGGATCCTAGTGATCATGTTTCGACTTCTGTTATGATTCGTAACATACCCAATGGTACGCATCCCCTTTGTTGTCAAACATGACATAGACCCGTCTCTTGGTGGGTCAAACCACACCGGCAAATACTCTTTCGATGGGCTACATAATCTTCAACATTGTAGGTTCAATGTATGAGTTAGGGTTCAACATTGTAGGTTCAACGTATGAGCTAGGTTTAATGATGAAAATAATTAAATGCAATGTAAGCAAGGGACGTATGAGCATTATAGGTTCAACAAGTGGTCCGTACACTTTCCGGTAGCAACTGGACCAAGAAACCGTGTTGTACCTAATCGTAAACCTAAGGACAAACCACGTTTTAACGAGGGTGCAAAAAGGTTGTTAATTAAGAAACAACATCATCGTGAGATAATATTGAAGTTGGATCATAGTGATCATGTTTCGACTTCGGTTATGATTCGTAACATAAGGTAGGGTTACACATTAGAGGTTCAATGTATGAGCTAGGGTTACACATTAGAGGTTCAATGTATGAGCTAGGCAAGGATAAGGATACTAGAGGGACAATTAGAGATGGATAAGGATAATAAACGTTAATCGATTTGGTCATTCCGTGTATTATGATTACATATAGTGGTAGCTAGGAGTAAAATTCAGTTAACTTTGAAGTAAATTTAGTTAGTATGTGGAATATTGGACCGAAAATAGCCTAAAAACGTAGTTTGTTTAAAAGTCAAACGAACATCCCCAGCGACATGTCGCTGGGGAAACTAAGCCCAAACCCGAAAATATGTTAACTTATAAACGGGCCAGCCTAATAAATAAGCCTGTTAAGTTTCCCCAGCGACATTTCAATAACGTTTGACTAAAGATTCAACGAGAAAAAATGCCACGTCGGAGTATTTTGTCGTTTAGCGACTTTTCCCCAGCGACATATGTCGCTGGGGAAAAACGCGCTGGGGAAAGGGGCTTTTGTTGTAGTGATACAATGAACCATCATATGCATAACTGGGTAGTGACCTCAGCTCCACATATATAACAGAAAAATAGAAGTCATGCATTCTTAATAATAAGATATTTTGTTGCTTATCGTACGCAGTAACCTCCACATAAGTTGTTGCTTATACATATTTACACTACAACAAAAATGAGGTTTGGGGTCGAGAAAAAATTAGGGTCGACATAGTCGACCCTAAATTACACAGAGGGCCCACCATTTTCAACGAAATTGGTAAAGTCAACAAAACAAGTTTGGGTCGACATTTAGGGTCGACAATGTCGACCCTAAATTTTATATATAACTTTATATATTATTTAATGTATTAAATGTATTTAAATTGTATATATAAATGTGAAACCAATTTATAAATAAATAAAACAATTTAGGGTCGACAATGTCGACCCTAATTGTTTGTATTGGCGAGTTGTTTAGATTTTATATGGCGGGATTTTTAAATTTGGTGAAAAAATGGGAAATTTTGGAGGCAAGTTTAGGGTCGACATTAATTTGCAATTTTGGGTCGACAATGTCGACCCTAAACTCTTTTATATAAAACATTTAATCCAACAATAAAACTTTTATGATAAATCTCTTTTTATATTAAAAATAATTAAAACTAATATTAAAAATGAATAAAAAATAATTTAATTAATATTAAATAAATTAAAAATCATTTAAACTAATATTAAAAATGAATAATTAAAAATAATTAATATTAGTTTGATTTGATAAATTTACTTCAAAGTTAACTGAATTGAATGTAGTTAAACCACAAAATACACGGAAAGATTCCTAATCGATTAACGTTTATTATTATAACATCAAATTACATTAGAAATCGATAAACACTCAAACTTTAAAGCATCTGAATTACATTTCAAATGCTAAATTGATTTATCTTAATGAAAAACTACTCCAAACCAAGTTTTCCCATGTCATTATAGAGCTCGTGAAGTATTGCTGCTGAATCAAGTGTGTGTTTCTCGGGATGCATTTCCATCTCTAGTGCTCCCTCTAGTATCTTTATCTTTGCCTCTAGTGTCTTTATCTTTTCAGCCAAGAACTTACAATTTGAGCACTCTGCCTTTCCAAGATTCTGTACAGATCTGGAAGATCCGGGAGAATAACTTGGACGTGTTGAAGTTCCCGGAGAATAACTTGGAGGTGTTGACGATCCAGAAGAAGAACTTATATGGAGCCTGAGGTCATCCATCCACATAAAGTAGCCACATCCTCTATCTTCAGTTCCTGGCTGTTACGTAGTAAGGAAATCATAAGAAAAGTCATTTTAACAAGCAAATTATTTTATATTACACAAATAATTATGTTTTGATAGTTCACCTTTGAATAAGGACATGCGTAGTATTGTCTACCATAACTGTAATCTTTGCGTGATGTTCGCAACACCACATCTCCTCTTTCACACGTGCACTTAAAAGTTTGATTGTATCGCTCCATCTGGTGGCAGTTGATCGAGGTGGTGGTGAATGTGGTGGTGGTTGTGAGGATAAGAGTGTGTGTGCTTGGGAGGATAAGACACTATCTGCTTTTATGGTAAAGAAGAGTGCTTGGCGGGAGTATTTGGCGGGAGTTTTTGGCGGGAGTATTTGGCGGGAGTATTTGAACCTCTAATGTCTAACCTTAACTCATACGTTGAACCTCTAATATTGAACCCTGACTCAATTTATATTTTTTATAAAAAGTTATATATTTTATAAAAAAGTTATTATATATTTTATAA
>BQNB010013816.1:0-12876 GCA_026074375.1 Tanacetum coccineum
ATTTGGAATCTTAAAATAAGATTACATGGCTTTTTGGACTTTTTTTTCAAATATTTCCATGCATAGGGGTATATATTGTAACTTTCTGAAATTTATAACAAAAGGGGCTGAAAATGTCATTATTATAAATTTATAACTAAAGGGGCTGATATTGACAAATCCGGAAGGAGTTGAATTCACGTACGCCATGAGGTTTAGGTTTGAGGCTACCAACAATGAAGCTGAGTATGAAGCATTAATAGCCGGTCTCCGGATCGCAGAACAAATGGGCGTAAAAAACCTTCCGGCCAAAAGAGTCAAGTAGGTGGGATAAAATTCCCCCTCCAGACGGCCAGAGACATCCATCACGTGTGCCTCAAGCTCGGCCACACGGTTGTACAACTCCTGAGCCTGCTTTTCCTGCTGAACTTCCATTTTCTCCTTGAAATCCTAAAAATCGGCACGCAGAGAAGAAACCTACAAAAGCAAGAACACTTGTAAAAAAAACATATCATAAAAACATGTAAATAGACATATGCGGAATAAAAGATGCGGACATACCTCAGAGGCAAGCCTATCACGCTCAGATGCCAACGAAGTAATCTTAGTCCCGGCCTCGGCACAAGCCACCTTAGCGTCATCCAGGGAAGACGCAAGATGAGTGGCGCGGGAGTCAAGCAAGGAAATGTCATTATCCTTCTGAGTGATGGTGACCTTGAGAGCTGACACCTCCGCGGTCAAAGTAGACATCTCTCCGGATAAGGAAGATACTTGATCAAGGAGGCGGATAACTTCCGCGGCTTCAGCCTCCTTCTCCGCCAGCTGAGATTTCAACCTGAGGATCTCCGAGTCTTTCTCCTCCAACAATTTACCACGTGCAGCACACTTAGCATTGAGTTTTTCTTTAAGCTCCAACTCATGCTCCGCACGGGACCTCACCTCTGACCCAAGGCATATTTGTCGTGCTGCCCCTACATTAAACTCCGTATATAATTGGTCACAATCCATGGAATGGAGAGAAGAGAAGAAGGCGGGGGGAGCAACGCGGTCCACCGGGGTACGACAGGAAAAGTCACCGTCCAACAACGAATCATTGGTAATGTTCCACCTAGGAACATACTCGGAAGGGTCAAGGGTAGCAAGCTCATAGAAAGAATCATCAGACCCTTTCGACTCCTCAAGCTGAGAAGGACCAGCCAGACCCGAATTAACATCCGTGGCGAGCTTGGCCTTGGTGGAAGTTGTGGTGGCAGCGGCAGTATCTACCGGAGCACTCAAAGTGCTAGAGCTGTAAGGATAAACAAAAAATCAACGATTAGGAAAAGGTGCGGAAATTCAGAAAGTACTTAAGGATGCATATACATACCTCCCCACAGTAGTACGGATCTGGAGGCTCGCTTGGGCAGATAAATCCACAAAACTTTCACTTTCTTGAGAAGGAGGGGCAACAGAGGGAGTAGCAGACGGTTCCCGGGCCAACAAACGAGAGCCTGCCGGCATAATCTGCTCCAAACCAGCAAGGGTTTTACCTCCGGTACCGGAAGCAAGGGAAGGGTGGTCCGTCCTCAACTTCTTAGCAGGGAGAACGTCGCTTCGCTTTATCAGTCTTTTCTTCTTAATCTTTTTGGGTTGCTCCGTAACAACCCCCTCCTCATCGCGTTTCGCTACAACCGTATCCTCGCCCGGACCCACCAACTCTAAGTATGCATCATCAGCAGCAACGTCTTCCAGCCTTTCTTCAACAGGAGCAGAGACCTCCGCACCCGCAGCCGAACTACTACCCCCGGGGGCGCGAGGCACCAGAGGCATGAAGCAGTGCTCGGTACTCTCTAGCAATTTCACCTGATCAGCACCCTTCTGAACTTCTACTGCTTGGACCTTCCGGGGGTCGGCAGTCTTGATAAAGTCAAATAAACCCATCTCTGCAAAACAAACGTTAAGTGATCAGGTTTCATAACGCAAAAGAACCACATCTAAAGGGAAATAACACCCATTCATCCCGTCAGGATACTCAAAAGCCGGATATGAATTTTCATCAAAAGGGTAATATGGGCTCAAACCCACAAGGCATAATAAGCACTCCGGATACCGGCGGAAAGGAGCCTTATGGCTTTCAAGAAGTTTGACGGCTTGTTCTAGACGAGTAGTAAGATGGGGAGCCGGATCTTTCTCTAAGATACCTCCCGTATACAAAGGAACAGAAATGGGGAACACGCGAGAGTCAACCCAGAAAAAATGGCCAGCCCAATTCTTAATAGAATCCGGAGGTTTCGGAAAACAAGTCAGAGCCGAGGTGGAACGCTTAGCAAACGAAAACAACCCGTCACTATACGAACGGGTGTAGAAGGCGCGGAACAAGGTCACGGACGGCGCAAGGTCGAGCACACCGGGCCGCACCAAAAGGTAACAGTTGGGAAATATGCACACGGAAGTATTTGAGAACGACCATAAAAAACTTTGTAAATGGAATCCTATAACCACAAACATCAAAGATCCTAGTATATACGCCTACTTTACTGGCTGGGAACTCGGAAATGGTTTTACCACGCTCCGGAGCAGTGGGATGAACCTCAGCCGGAATATAAAAGCTTTCGCAAAAGCTATCTACCATCTCTTGGGTCATAATAGAACATTTAGCAGAAAAATTAGCCATTTGGGAATTCGAGTGAAAGGAAATGCTGACCTGAATTTTGAAAAACCCTAAAAAGGAAGAAAACGATGTGCAGACGTATGCTAAAGAGGAAAAGCTTAAAGAAATCAACAATGGTGGAAAGTAGAGTTGTGGAAAAGGAAACAGTAAAAACACAAGGCGGTATTTATACCCTTGGTGTATTTATACCTACCCACAGCCAGATGATGCCACGTGTAATCAACTTATATGATCAACGATTGAGTTTCGCCTATGGAGCAGTTAAAACAGCTGTAAATACATCACATCAGTCAGAAAATAAAAAGACGACATCGGTCCACGTCACCTAAACGTCACCAACTTGATGAGGAAGCTTCGCGAAAAAGATACGTGATCACGGAATATGACAAACCATTGGCAATAAAACCGAAGTCTAGCACTGCCATCGCACGCAGGACATAGTCCGTAGGCAATATCATACTAGACTGGGGGGACTTGATGACGTATAGTAGGCATACCAAGCCTCCGGACTTGGGCCACACTGTCACTTGGGCTTCTGGGCCCAACTTAGCAGTCATGGGCCGAAACTAAACCCAATCCTGCATTGGTCACGGCCCGGACACAGCAAAACGGACACGGACCTGACTATAGGATACTTCCGTCCACGGAAAGCACACGCGTCCGTACACACGGTTATTACGGAACCTTGCCCGATAATGGACCCACTCTGGCCACTAACTAAACAAACGAAATATTAGGAAACCCTAATATTTCATTCGCTTATAAAAAGGGACCTTCTGACACAATGAACAGTACGATTTTCTCACTCTACATACACATACTTTCTCTCTCTACATGTTTACTTACTTTCACGCCGGAGTCTAACCGTGGGGTCCGTCCCCACGGTAAGACTAACGGTTTATTTGATTGTGCAGGAAATCATCACTTCTCTTGCTCTAGTACAAGATCTAATGCTCAAATCATTCGGGAACTCGACCCGACGTATAATTTGAGTCCTATTCTAAACCCTACACTTATTTTGTACTAACAAGTGGCGCCATCCGTGGGACCGCAACGTAACCACGTTTTCTAAAATACTCATCATGAGCACTCACGAACAACACACCCCAACCGTTCCCACGTCCGCCGTACGGAACACTGGGGGAAGAAGTGGCCCACAAGGTCTCGAAGAGCCTACGCCTGACGAGGTCCTAAGAGAATTGTGCGACAAAAACTACCACCAACTCTTGCCACTCATTGCCGAAAAGATGCAAAAAGAAAAAGAGCAGCAAGATAAGCTTAATGCGGTAAAGGCACGCCTACTCTACGGCAACGAGACCGGAAAAAATCAAAGAAATCATGAAGAGTCGCATTACTCCGAATCCAAGACGCCAACCGCCAGAACAGAGCCAAAAAGGAGGCATGGAAATAGGCGCTCCCGAAGCCCGTCACCGGTTGCCAGTGTCTTCAAAAGACTCAAACAAAACAGACCTCCTTCACCTAGGCCCAGGCCGCGGAAGGAGGGTGGTGTGTTCAATAGGTTTGACAAAATCACTGTCGTTTGACAGTGGGCCGTGCCTTCAGTAAGGGCTCCCGTTTTGGGAGCCGTTTTTTTTTTTTTTTTTTTTAATTTGTATGCACAAAGTAGGAATGGAAAAAAAAATATTACAAAAGTTTTGATTTATTCAGATAAAAAAAATATCCGCGGAAACATCTTTCGATATCCCCCCCCCCCATAATAATTTTAAAATAATCGGTTTGGTCACAAAAGACTAACCATTTATATTAAAAAAAATCCAATATATCAAAAAATACAACACCTCTTTAAAAAATGAGGCCCAACACATAAGTCCTCTTCCTATTGGGTTGCAATCATTTGCTATATGCCTACCATTCCCACTAATACTTTTGTTGCCTCTTCCTCTTAGGCTTTATTCATCTATCTCCCTTCCATGCCCAACAATGCCACCTCTTCCTTTAGGTGTTTTACTGATAGTAAATGGCTTCGGATTAGAACCACTAGATCGACCTCTGGTATTGGGCAGATGGAAAGGCGTCACCTGAAAAATAAACAATACGTTATTATGACATATTCGATTATAATAAATGTACCATGTTAACATAATCAAGAAAAGTAATCTTGTTACGGATAAATATGGAATGAATGTCCATATCTATTAATATTGGTATTTATGTTAATTAGAGTATTATATATTGTAGAAATATCTTTTAGAATACTCATCTTGTAACTATATATACATACCTCCATTGTGAAATAAATAACATAATTCTTCATTCTCTCTATCTTCTTGTTTATTGTTCGTTACTTTATTGTTTCATAACAAATCTAAACATTGTTACAATATACTAGTTATAAAGCCCGTGCACGCACGGGGTTTTTTCTAATATTTTTATTTATATATTGTTATGTTATTCGTTAATACAACAAATAACTTAACGTGTTCTAAATGGTATTACTTGTTGGATTTAAATGTTAATAAAAGTCCAAACTAAACTCAATGTGCTTGTGTCCCATTGTATCACATGTTGTGTAAAAAGTTCTCTAACTAAACGGTCGCGAATTCACATTCGACTTAAGACATGAAAAATAAACCTGTGATGTATACATATTGAGGTCGTTTATCGTTGTTGAAAAAACCACACCTCACAAAATTGATTTAGTTATTAAACAAAATTAGATAAAGTAATACATTGGTTCTTTCTTGCGATACTTGCGAAACCAATGACCGCAAAAAAGGCACACATCTTCATGGTCATTTTCAAAACCAACTTGATCATATGTAATTATACGAAAACTACCTTTTTGCCCATCATGATCAACACAAAATATATTAAAGCAATAAATTTGCAATCATCATATGATGAAGCGTGCAAGAATCAGTTTGAACAAAATATTGTGGGTCATCCCAGCCTTACAACCCGACTCGTTTTGACACATACGAAATATAGTCATCTTGACCCAAACTCAATATAGCCCAGTCCGCTCGGTGTTGTCAACTTTGGACTTTAGTTTTTGTATAAAAACATGTATCTGAGATTGTAAGGTGCTCATATTAAACTTGTATAAAGAACATAGTTAAAATTTATAAATGTGACACAAGCTTCTTTACATTTGATAATCAGGTCTTGTATGCCTTCCCGCTTATGTCCACCTCGTAAACTGGGCTTCCATCAGGATTTAGCAACCTCCAATGTCTCAGATTCTGGATCAAATTTGTCATTCTCATCATACAACGAAAAAATATAAGTTTTGAATGATAACCCCCGTCGAGCCGGAGTTCCTTTACACAGCCGCGTTTTCTCTATTTGCACCATGTTGGGTCAGGTCACCATCAAGTGGCCAACCTGTTTCTGTGATAGCAATCATGACATCACAGTATCCATATTTCGCCACACAAATAAACTCCGAGTCAAGCTTCTGGTCCAGTAACTCAGTAAGTTCGTGTAGGTTTTGCCCACTACAAGGATCCATGTATGTTTGACCTACTTTAAGTAGAGCATTATCAAGTATTATGCTTTATGGGTTTTTGGCCCATGAAAAAATATGGGTAAATGTCGACGAAGAAAAACAAATTTCTCCTAGTTATATATTATCCACGAACTTGGTTTGGAGAGGTAATAGGGCCATATCTTATACATACTACTGATTCTCGAAACAAAAAGAAAATGGTTTCTGGTTAAAATGGGTAATTTTTTTGATTCGAAACATTGTTTATCTATAAATCCATATGTGCTACTGAACATCAATTCATTTGGAACACATTATACATACCTGCTCTTTAGGAACTTTGAGTACGGTTGGTCATTGTAAGTAATTGATCCTCCCTGGTTAGCACACCAGTCACTCGACCTCCCAGCAAACTTAGGAGAGTAGTTTTTCCACTCCCCGATGGCCCCATGAGCGCCAAAACATCTCCTAGATTGACAGTACCATTTATTCAATGTAAAATATGCTTCTCTTGGGTGGATGTCACTTGTTTAGTTATCACCTCGTTTCATTCCGCGCTCCACAATAAATGAGCTTGTAGAAGTACCTTTTTCCAACGAACCCTCGTCCCGTTTTTAGCATAAGCCATTAGGCACCTGAAAAAAGATTAGCCAGAGATCTTATATAGTATACTTTAAAGTGTATTCAAATTAAAAATTAGAATTTAAAATTCCAATAATCACCTTAACCAATCAAAAAGTAAACAAAGTGAGAAGACATGAGAAAGAGATCTTATATCATGTCAGTGTGCACACAATGTGATTTAATATGAGTAGCACTAACATAAGTCGTACTAAAGGGGTTATGACATAAAACTAATTTAATGAATATTTGTATAATTTATGTTGCGTAACTAATCCTAAAAACTAACCAATGGCTTTATGTTATTGTTAAATCACAAGTGCATCAGATTGGTATGTAACTAATACTAAAAACTAATCACATATGTATCAGACTTGCTTAAATAAACAACTGGATGCGTAGTAACAAAACAAAAAACTCTTTGCAGGCAATGAAGAAGCGTATTTGCCTGAAACTCATAACGAATCAACTATTTAACGTATTTGCACCTTTTACAAAGCCTAATCATATTGTGTCTACAAAACCGGCTTCCGGTCACCCAACCGGTTTAAGGTTTAATCAGCCGGGTCAACCCGGGTTTTAAAACACTCTGTTTTACAACATAAGACATACCAATAAGATTGTAGTCTCAATACATAACTAATAGATTTCTACTGTTTAATTAGAGCAAACTTAACATCACTTGCAATTCTTTCATAAGTTGCGTACTAAGTTGCTAACTGTAGTACCTTTCTCCTTCAGACGGCTCACAAACTCAATGATGCTTATAGACTGCACAAACAAATGAGAACAATACAAAAAGGTTAGCACAACAATCAAACTCATTGATGCTTAGTATTATAAATAACTATTTTATTAGTTTTGTAATGGACATATGCCTCAACAGAAAGCCAAACAATCGCAAGCCATTGTACATCTTTTCTGTCTATAAGCCTCTATTACATAGAATAAACTATTATCACTTAAAAAGAACTAAAAATTTATTGTGCTCATGCAGCTTTTGAATATATTTTGATTGATTCTTATAGTGGCAAGTGATCATAGAAAGGCCTAGAGAACTATATATTTTAGTGATAATTTGCTTGCAGCAACTTGAGATTTGAACTAAAACCGGCCAACAGATCTTTAAGGTCTTACATTTTTTTCTCCTAACCTTTAACTTTTTGTAAAACACTAATATAAGGGTGAAACTACGTCGTCCAGCTAAAGCACATGTTGTAATTCGCTGCACAGTTGAAGAGGCTGTTTTTTTGTTTTTTTTCCTTTTTAAGCAAAAGGGCATTAACATTATAATGAATAAATAACCAACTTCAAATTTATAATGGTGTCCATTAGCTTTTGTATTGTATATCTTTTTGTTATTAATTTCTTTATCGAATGTGTTTAGATGAGGTTGACAATAAACCATAAAAAAAATTAGCCACCCATTAAAGTCCCATCGACTTTAACACCAGCCAGTGCTATATTGTTATAAAACTATCTAAAAAACAAACCCTAAAAAAGTAATTACCTTTGTAATCAGATAAAGGCTCATTTCTTTATTGTTAATGTATACGAAGAGCGGCAAGGGTTTTGTAAGCATTAAAATGCAACGCTCCATGAACTTTCTAAACTTTTTTAGTCACCTACAATGATACTAAGTAAATGAACATATAATTAAGCAATTATAAGAACTGCCATCCAAATTTACTGCAAGATATTAAAAGATAAATAAAGCATCAAATCAATAACTCAACTAACTGAAACTTCGACATAGAACAATCCTTTATGACTAACCAATTTTCATAATGCTCATATGTAGCAGCGTTAAGCCAACGAACTTTAATAAATTAAACCATACTTTGAATTACCTCATTTATTTTACATCCACCTGCAGCAGAATTAGTTATATGAATAACTTGATATATCATTTCAAAAATAGTTAAAAATAGGCCATAATAAGGTCAACATACCCATGATGTACCAAAAGATGTCAAACTAAAACCAAGGGTTGACTTGCATTGTTGTCAACCTGCGCCCTTGAGTCTGAATCATTAGATGATCAAACCTCTGAATCACTTGCATCTGCAACCTCTAGATCTTTATACGATGTTGCTGGTTTTTCAGAGTCATGACGTCTAGCAGGCTTTTGATCATAATCATGTAATAAGAATCAAATTTCAAATATCCATAACTCATTGATCATTAGGTAGAAACTGTATATTAGAATCAAATTTCAGATTCATTGATCATTAGGTAGAAACTGGTTTTTCAGATTCATTCACCACAGTGATACATTCAACAGGTTTGCCATCTGCAATCATGTACTTAGAATCAAATTTCAGATATCCAAAACTCATTAATCATTAGATAGAAACTGTATATTGTAGAATTGTTTGACCATGACACTAAGGAACCACCAGTATACCAAAAATGCATTCAAGTTATCAAACTCAAGGGTTCTGGTTGATAACAAAGCAACTCAACAGCTAATTCTTGGTGAAGACAGGAACTGCAACAACTTTCTCCACTCTTCAGGATTCCGATGTGTTGTATGATGTTAAGTAGACGCTATCACAGAACCAATGTTCAGTGCCTACCGAACTTGCTAGACATGAGGCTTTCAAGTTTAAGCCCGGATCAATTCTCGATAGACCACCAAGACGTAACGACACGTTTTTTTGCTCATTGAGGCAATTATGTGTGATTATATAATCTATATATATTATAACATGTTTTTCCTCTCCGGTTTTTGGGTCCATAATCTACAAAGATATCTATGTGGCTTTTATCATAAGTACGTAAAACATAAGATTTTAATACAATGTTTCAATTGCATCAAAGTGCATATTAATTTCAATATAATCCACGGTTTTGACTTTTAAAGTCAAAATATGTATACCTTTGTATAAATAGGAACGATGTCGTCCTTAATAAAAATCCAACCTTTTTTCTACTTAAACCCTACGTCATCAATTCACTCATATACGGTTTGTTCCAAACTCAAAAGTAACAAAACAAACACATTCATTTACTATTAGATCACAAATTAATAAACACATATCCTTATCTCTATATCGTTTCAATCTTATAAACAAAATTAACTATGGGCCAGAAAAGCAACTAATATAATTAAAAACATTAATATTATTGAAGTAGAAGTAGTAGAAAAATAGACATGAAACCCAAAATTAAGGACCATATCTTATACTTTCAACTAATTTGAGGTACAAATGACTGTTAAATTGAATGAATTGTAATTAATTTGAGAAACTACCTGATTTTGATATTCTTCTTCAACGATTTAGGGTTTAGGAACTCCATTGAATTTGATATAAGTTTTGGGAGACAAAGATTGGGAAATTGTGTTTGTTTTGTTAGTTTCAAATTACATAATACGCCCGTTAGTATTGGTATATTACCCCGCCTTCCCATAAGTTTTCATCTTTTAATTTTTGACACATGTATGCTTTAGCTTAATTTTTCTTTAAAAACGAATTTACACATATTTTTGCCAAATAAAGAATTTTTTAAGTTTTTTTTAATAAAGCATAGTTAAATTAAATAATTAATAACTAATAATTATTACTAAATTAAGTATGATTTGATTTTTTTGAAATGTGAATACCCCACTTGACGTTTTCCTTTACTAAGTAAAAGATTGGTTTATTTAAAAAGATCAACTAACCGACTAATTAATATTATGGTTTCTCTTTTGTACCCTATAGGTTTTAAAATATATAATATTGGCCCTTGCATATACTTAATTTGTCTATTAAAACCAACCAAGCATTACACGTTTTTATCGTTAATTTAAACTTTACTTTCTTTTTAAATTATTTTGTTAAAAAGACTTAAAAGTGTTCACGACGAGACCAGAAATGGATCCAGGATTCTTTAGAGGGTGTTGCAAAAGATTTTTTTTATATAATTACGATGCAAGTACTAAATTTGCACCATAAATTCTTTGTTATTTAACAGCTAAAGTTGTTTTTTTGCTTAGGAAAAGGTTATAAAAGATGGTTTAGTGGGGGCACTTTTTCTGGTTTTGCCCAAGGTATCAGTCACAATGTGACACGATATCCATAAATACAGAAAAAGGAAGTACCGGTTAAAATTTGAATTAATCACCGCAAGCAGAGAAAAAAAAGTACCGGTTAGGCGTAGCACTTTGACTATACTTTTGAATCTACATACAGTGAATGTTTGTTGGACGTAAGTGTGGCCGTAACCGATGATATATGTCATTTTGGTTGCTCGTTTGCTTTTCAATGATGGGTTTTCTATATGTGGGCATATATCTACTAACATATCTATCGGGATAGGTGGTACGTTTTCTTTTTTCGTCAAGCTTTATGTTATACCCTTATTACACAAAGTATAACTTATACTTAAATTAGTCATTATATAATTTACCCAATATTTGAAAAATACAATCAATTTGACTTTTTGGGCTTTTTGTTTGGAGTGATAATGGATTGGGTCAACTATTTGTTAACATCTATAGTTTTTCCAATACTGATAACATACGTTAGTCAGCTTTCATTTCTTGATTGAATGACGCTCATAATCTTATATAAGAAGAATGCAAAGATGTGGTACTTATGGTAAACACCAACCGTGACGCAAACAATTTGTTATACTACAAACAGGGCCGTCTTTAGGAAAGTGCAAGAGGTGTGATTGCACAGGCCGCCGCTTCACGAAGGCCACCAAATTTCATGCATTTCCATTATATGTATACACGATTTGAGACTTGAGTTTAATTTGTTCATGTACTACCCATATATATATGTATATAATTATGTGTGTGCTTGAGGGCCTATTTGTGATAATGGTATGGGCCCACTAAAATCCACGAGATGGCTCCGACTACATGCTTGCGGAATCAAATGTGTGATAATCAAACGGATCATAAGACAACAATACTAATACATGATCCGGTTTAACGCGCCATTATGCAAATCCGCAAAAGATCATGAGACGTTATACTCAACGAGCAGTAATTACCGTACCCATACAAAACTCATGTTTGTGAGTACAAGATGCCAAGATTTCTACTACTCTAGTAAACTGACCATATCGCTCTTGTGATGACGTCCCAATTCGACCCACATGATGTCAGCTGGATCATGAGCTTTTTCAAGATGTCGAGTATCTGAGAACTTACTTCCCGAGCCTGTCGTTGGGCTTTCACTTGTAAGTTGTTTGTTAGCTTTCACTTGTAAGTGTAAGAAAGGGTTTAGAGATATAATTTGTGTCTTGCATTTCTCAAAACAATGATACAATATATAGGAGTATATAGAGTATTCTAGAATCCATACTAAATGAATTTGACTAACATAAATGACTTGACTAATAACTTTGACTATAATAGATTACTTTGACTAGAAACTTTGACAATCATAAATTACATTGACTAACACTCCCCCGCAGTTGGAGCGGGAGGACACCGGACGCTCAAACTGGTGCGAAACTCCTCAAACAATGCTGAAGACAATCATTTAGTAAAAATATCCGCATACTGATAACGTGAAGGAATATGAAGAACTCGTACCTGACCAGGGGCAACCAAATCTCGAATAAAATGAATATCAATCTCTATATGCTTCGTACGTTGATGCTGAACTGGATTGGAAGATAAATAGACGGCACTGACATTATCACAGTAAACAAGCGTAGCGGAAGACAAAGGAGTATGTAACTCACGTAAGAAATTCCTCAACCAACAAGTTTCAGCAACAGCATTGGCAACACCACGATACTCTGCTTCGGCACTGGACCGAGAAAGCGTTGTCTGACGTTTAGCGGACCAAGAGAGTAAATTTTTGCCAAGAAATACACAATACCCTGAAGTCGATCTCCGAGTGGTGGGACAACCAGCCCAATCCGCATCAGAATAAGCAACCAAATCTGTGGTAGATGAAGAAAATAACTACAAACCATAATTCAGAGTGCCCTGAACATACCGCAAAATCCTCTTAAGAGTAGAGAGATGAGGCTCCCGAGGATCATGCATATGAAGACACACCTGCTGACTGCATAAGAAATATCCGGTCTTGTAAAAGTGAGATACTAGAGAGAACTTGCAAGACTCCGATACAAAGTCGGATCCGATACCAAATCACCATCAACATCCAGTTTAGACTCAGTATCAATAGGAGTCCGACTAGGATTACAAGAAACCATACGCGCTTTC
>BQNB010013816.1:15572-76404 GCA_026074375.1 Tanacetum coccineum
GGTCGGGAAGTGGGTCAAATGGTCATTACAAAATCGGTGTGTAAAACAGTGACGAATTTCAGTTTTGATTTTTATTTTTCTAAAAATACTTAGACATTGAGTTAGAGGCTCTAAGTCACGTGGAAGTTAGTTCATATATTGTTTGTGTTCCCTGAATTTTGGCTAAGGTCATAGTGAGGTCTAAATTGGTTAACCAATGTCATACTTTTAGAAGGTCAGATTCTGGACGAATTCTAAACACTTTGGATTAATGAATTTCTAAGGGGTATTTGTAAAAGGGTAATGGCTTTGGGAGAGCTATGAGAGGTTCATAGGACATATATGTAGCATGATGAATTTTGGTTTGAATTATGGGAGTGTTTAAGTAGGGCGTTTAGGGCGTGCAAGTGAGAGTAAAATTCTGCTTAAAACCAGAAAGTTTAAAACGTAACATTGAAGGGTAAAGGATATGTGTAGGAGTTGGAAAAGGATTAAAACAAGTAGAGAGCAGTAGTAGATAGCTTAGATATCCATCATTGTTGAGGTTACATCATATTGGGTTGAATGCCGAATTGATGGTAGCTTATAATGTGTTTAATTGTTTAGATTGTTCGTGAAATTTTATGAAGTTTTGTTGGATCCTTTTTGGAAGCTAAGCATTAGGTGAGTTTCATAGTCCCGCTTTTTAATGTTTTTAAATTGGGATGAAAATGATGCTTGTGTTTTAAAAGGTTTTTGAATTGCTGTGATTATGTGTTAAATTGAGTATGGACAATGTGTGACTGTTATATGACTTATTGTTGCACGATAAATGTGTTATTGAATTGGATCGGAGGGGTACGCCTACCTATTGGATCGGGGGTAACGTTCCTACCTATTTGGGGTCCAGGCCTAATTATAAGCTTCAGCTGGTAGACTTTTAGGTGCGTAAGTGACATTGGATCGGGGGTAACGTTCCTACCCAGTTGTTGTAATGGATCGGGGGTAACGTTCCTACCTAGTATGTGGATTGCATGTTAGCATAAGTTCATCTTTTGCATAATTGTCCTATATTATTTTGTTAATCACAGTAATTGGTTTAAAAGGTTTGAATTGTGTGTCTTAAACCTATGACTCTCACCAACCATTGTGTTGACGTATTTTAGCATCATTTTCAGGTGAGCATCATGAGGTTAGGCGAAGTGGCTAGAGAGAGACTGCTAGGGTTGCATGGGAGTTCGCTCCTTTATTTGTTATGTTTGCATGAACCTTTGTTGGATGTTTTAATTTTATTAGGATCGTGGTTTTATTTTCCTTGTATTGGTGAGACTCCTTTCATTAATACAAGATGATGTTTTGTTTTGAATTATCGATATCGTCATGACACATTGTGTGCTATGACTCATTTATGCATTTTAGAGTTTCTCTATTTTCGACACCATTGTGTTGTGATGATATCCATGACGTTACGCCTCGTGTTTCCGCCTTGGCGGGGTGTGACAGATTGGTATCAGAGCTGATGGTTATAGAGAACTAGGTGGTTGAGCCTAGACTATAGCTTAAGGGTCCCTCATATAGATGCATTTAGGGCTTATGTGTAAGTATATACTAATTATGCTTATTTTCCCAAAGTTTCATAAAGTACCTCATACTATATACTATATATATATATATATATATAAGTTGAGTTTTTCTTTGTTATTTCGAGATCTGTGTCCTGATATAGTCTATGTTGTGTGATCTATTATAGTATGTCTCCTCCTATCCGTAGAAAATATCGTGCTTCAGTGGCTTTTGCAACTGGGTGTAGGAGGATTAACAAAAGCAGACGGTGTAACCGCAAGATTCGAGTTCCCATTGCTATGTGGCCGTGTAGAGTTGAAGAAAAGATGACGTTGAAGGAGGTTGACGGAAAAACAATCCAGGAGTTTGAAACAAAGATAATTGCCAAGGATGGCTTGAATTACTACTAGAGTTCCGAACATTCAAAAGGGTACTAAAAACGTCTGAAGAAGATTCATGGAACGATCAAGAGAACGCAAACCTGTACGATTTGTTTGGATCATCCACTAAACTTCAGCAAAGAGAGTCACAGGAATGAGTTTGCACCACACGACTATCCTCAGCGAGATGGGTAACTATGATTTGAATGTTATTAGAGACAAGGTGAAAAGTTAATGAAATGAATTGGATTCCAGACCTGAGTCAACAGCAAGTAGCAAGCCTATGTGGGCGAAGACAACTAAAGCTGATCGTGGACCGAGGGGCGCCTTAACCACTTACCCCCCCATTGGTGTTCTAAGTAATTGTTATGTTTTAGCTTGTTTTGTTTTCTTTCGGTGTTTGGAGCCATGTAGGAATGTATTTTCGATGTTCGAATTCTAAGTATTAATAAAAGTGATTAATGGGTCTATTAACTGTGTTATTTGTTGTTTTCATATTGTTAAGATGCTATGTGGTGTGTTTAGTTCATGAAGTGTCGTCATAGGAGGGAGTACAACTGTGAAAGGGGGCATCTATAATTATGGTGGCCAACATAATTATACATGCGCCACAACACAGGTGGACTTGCAAGTATGATTACATGGAATGTTGTTGATGTGTTGTATGTATGCATATGGTTAGTGATAGTATGATGAGATCATGATCTGTATTATATCGTCTAATGAATATAATTTTTATATCTTATAGAAAATGGCTCCAAACCGACGAAGTGGTCCTAGCAGTAGCAACGACAACGAGAACCCTGACATTGCTGCTATTATCGCACAGCAACTACAAACCATTCTTCCTGAGATCGTCACTCAAGTGACTAACAATGTGAACAATGCTAATAACGGTAACGGAGGAAATGGTGGTGGTGGAAATGGTAATGGTGGAAACAATGGATGCACTTTCAAGGCATTCCAATCTTGTAATCCCAAGGAATATGATGGGAAAGGAGGTGCAATAGCGCTTACTCGTTGGATCGAGAAAATGGAAAATGTGATAGATAATAGTGGTTGTGCTGAGAATCAAAAGGTAAGGTATGCATCTAGTTCATTTGTGAACAAAGCGTTGACTTGGTGGAACACTCAAGTCCAAGCAAGAGGACGTGTGGCTGCAATGGCCATGGCATGGAACGATTTTAAAGCATTAATGGTTGAAGAATTCTGCCCAAGTAATGAAATGGAAAAGTTGGAGAATGAGTTCTGGAAAACACAAAATGTAAACAATGACAGAGAATTCCGCATTTACATATGATGATTAGATCATGTTGTTGCCATCTGCAACGTGAATATTTCTATTATTGATGTAGTTCTTGGATGTTAAAGCTGTACACAGTTGTAATGTTCCTGGAAAAATGCAAATAATTGTTAAATGTTAAGAACTTAAGATAGAAGTCAGAAATTCTGTATTTAGAAATTAGAGATATCAGTTATATGTACCTCACATTGCAGATCCAAGGAAAATAGTTTTAGGTTAGAGTATGCTAACTTTAGCTTCATAGTTCCTACAACAAGTAATTGATCAAATGTGACATATAGTTTGAACATAACAAACGTGTCGCAAAATGGTTTAGAAATAGTTAAGTGGACTGTATGGAAAATCACGTTCGCCAGGAGGATTAAATGGGTCAACTTTGACCCAAGATTTGCACAATCCATAGAATAGCTTATTAGCGTATTTGACCACTAAAAAGCTAAGAGGTTTTTTTTCTTCAGAATACAATAACCTATTAAACGCCTAAACTACAATAAGCCAAACACCCGAGGAGGCTTGTTGACCTTGAGAAAATAAGCAGATGCATATACTATTTCCGCGGCAGTTTAGAAGTGCTTGTTTATGAGCATAATCAGGAAAAATAAGCAAACACCCCTTAAAATAAGTTCAGTTCAACTTAAGCTGCTCTAGGACTACCTTCATGCTCACATTGCTTAAGGTTCTCAAGGTGTGACCAAAGAAAGTAATAGACAATATTTGCTCTGTTTTATTATCACTCTTATTTTATTTACCCGCCAACCGGACTAAACCTTAAGAGTCTTAACTCGTCGATCCTACCAATCCTAGCTGGTTGAAGCTGACCTTAAAGTGCTTATTTGATTATTTTTTTAGCAGCCAAAGTTTTGAGGGGCTGTTTGGGAGTGTTCATATTGACTTAACCTTATGCTCAGATTTGCAATATTCAACGAATGAGCAATATTCAATGAAAGGCGCTAAACTTGAACAATATTCAATGAATAAGCCAAACCCAATTATTGCAGTAGACATGTATGAGCTATGCTTAACTAAAATAAAATTGTTGGTATATTTATTTTTTAGGTAATAAATCGCGACTTTAAACAAAATAGCTGATAAGTAGTCCCGCTGATTATGCGCCATATCTCGGAAATGATGGCTATCGTCAAACAAATATAGCTGTAAATTTTTTTCGACAGGGTATGTGTATCTGTGGCAGGCATAAATGTACACCGCCAAAGCAGAAGAAACGCGAGGCAGTAGTAAACAAGAAGGGGATATCATCACAACACAACGGGTATCTATTAGAGGAATACTTAAAATGAAAGCTAAAGTAAAGCAAGACACATTGGTCATAACCACTACCAAAACTCTAACCAAAAAATCCATAAGGCGTCTTTATCGATGAGACGAAAGTTCTCGCCAATAGAAAGACATGCAACAATTATCCAAATTCAACAATGCAAAAATTCAAGACAAGAAATAAAAATCTTCATGACATCCTATAGTCTCTTACTAGCCACTTCTTTCAATCTTATTTCCATCTTGCTCCACTGAAAAAATTGATGCTTTTAAAACGTCAACTCATAAACAAAAAAAAAAACATAAGGGGGGGGGGGTGTTGGTGAGTGTCATAGGTTTTAAGACTACATTGTTACTTTTTCAAAACTCAATTACTGCGATTATCAAAACATTATAGGACAATATGCTAACATGCAATGGCACTACTCAGGTAGGAAACGTTACCTGATCCATTACAACAACTGGGTAGGGGAACGTTACCCCGATCCCGATGTCACTTACGCACCTAAAAGTTCAAGCTGGAACTTATACTTAGGCCTGGACCACAATCAGTAGTATTATTTAAGCACTTCTTGTTGGTTTGAGTTGAGTAGTAAGCATCCCACGAACTAATCACAAACTACTCCAATTGTCACTAAGCATGGAAGCCATACCATAAAACCACTCCAATTTGATCACTAAAGCATGGAGCGTATCACACTAAATCAGTAGTTATTTCAACCCTTCAGTTGTTGTATTCTCAGTTTGAGTTGAGTAGTATAGACCATCCCAATCCGAAACAAATCCGAAGCATTAATATGTAGCAATAATCACAAACAATTATAACAGGTTTAACACATGCATCATTTTCACCCCAATAAAACATAAGAAAAAGGGGGCTATGAAACTTCATCATGATGCTTAGCTTCCAAAAGATGCATCAAAACTTCACAAAATCCTCAGAACAATCTAACATTAAACAATTAATTAGCAAGGAGGGGGGGGTGACCATCAATTAGGCATTCAACCCAATATGATGTAACTTCAAACTATGATGGATACCTTGGTATCTATACCATGTCCTCTCATCATTTTAAGACCTGTACTCATTCTACATATTTCTTTTATACCTAAATGTTACTCATTTAAATGTCTAGTTTAAGCAGAATTTTACTCTCACTTGCGGTGCCCTAAACGCACACTTTAAAGACTCCCATTTCGAACCAAAAATTCACCATTGCGACAGATTATATGTCCTATGACTCTCATAGCTCTCCCAACTCGCTACCTTTTTATAAATACCCCTTAGAAATTCAGTATCCATAGTGTTTAAAATTTCGTCTAGAATCTGACCTTCTAAAAGTATGGAATTAATTACCCAACTTAGACCCCACTATGACCTTAGCCAAAATTCAGAGGTCACACAAAATATATGAAATAACTTCCACGTGACTTAGAGCCTCTAACTCAGTGTCTAAGTATTTTTAAAAAAATCAAAACCAAAACTGAAAATTCTTTACTGTTTTACACATGATTTTGTAATGACACATTTGACCCACTTCCCGACCATAAAACTTATGAGGCCGGCCTTTTATAGAAAGTAGGACTCTCTGAGGTTACTCCAGTATGTTGAAAATTATTTATTGATCTTTTATGAACCGGAGTTATGCTCTGTTAAAAACTGCCTAAACTTTCTGCAGTGAAATTAAACACCTAATTCGAGTGCATCTAAGCCCTAAGCATGCTCATATCGCTAATCTAATTAATATATTAGATTAAGCTAACATACATAATCTCATAAACGGGCTGGAATTAAATCCCTATTTATATTACTCTAAAATTTAACCTAATCCATTCATAAATAAGTTACTAGATATATTAATCGAACTATAATTAAAAGGATCGATCTTGTACCCTTAATGCGAAACCCTAAAAAAAATTTCGTTTCTTGCTTTCTCTCCTTATGGCCGGTCGAACTAGGTGAATAGGGGATTGGGGATTCTAGGTTTAGTATATATAAGCATCTAGGAGAGTTGTAAGTCAAGTCTAATTAGGATTAGATTAGGATTAGGATTTGTATTTTAATTATATTTTTTTCTTTCTTCCCTATATTCGGCTCCCGAAATACTTTATATATATATATATATATTATATATATAATATATAATATATATAATAATATATATTTTTATTTTATTTTATTTTTTTATATTTACAAATAAAACCTTAAGTTTTTATAAAAACCTTTATTAATTTGACTATACCTTTTTGTATTACCGCAGTTTATATCCTTTTATAAAAATAACTATTCATTTTCAAACCTTAATTTCTTAAAATAGAATTTTCCATTTTCTTAAATCTAACACTTAAACGCTAAAACCTATCTAGATAACTAACACAAAATACGTATAACGTATATATGTACTTCACACCAATTAACTTGCAAACGATCCATATTAAAACAATAATTTCTTTGTCAATAAAAATGAACGAAATGAACTCAACAAAATTTCCATTATTTTTTTTAATCTCTTGAGATGATCACATCAATAGATTGATTACAATTGCTCATAAACACATAAAAAAACACATTATACACATAGAAATACTTAACTATAATTTCTGCAACAGACACATAAGTCAACACTAACGGTTTGACTAACCTGCTCAAGTCATGGTTGTCACAATAAATGCCATGACTCATTGGTACCTGCGCCATTTTTTCTTTTTTTCTTTTTCTACCAAGATTGTTGGAACTGATGGGCTTATCAGTATCTATGACTATAGTTTTAGAAAAGGAGGTATGACCTTCGTCAGCAACTTGTGGATGTCCCACAGATGGGTAATTCAGATACCTATTTGTCTGACGCTTGTTTGGAAAAGTCATATTACAACAGGTTTTATAAAGAGGGTCTTTGACATCTTGCCATATGTAGGACCCGCCTCTAATCGGACGTTAATAGCGGTTGGCAAACAGTATTTGCGCAGTCGTATCTGAGGAAAAAAAATAAAGGTGCCAAAACGTTTTAGTGCCAAATACTGATAATGAGTATTGTAGTTTTAAAAGCATTTAAAACTTTAAATTTAAAAATCTTGGATAACAGCCGATTGAGGATGTAATAATGAAAAGAAATTGGTAAAAATGTTTACCTTTGCGGTTCATTGGATTTGGCTGAAGGTTATCAGGGTTCATATTCCGAAAGTGATCAAATATCTTGAAAATGGGTATGCTGGTTTCATTTGTCATAGGACGGGTTGTGATAGTGAGACTTGTACCAACATGTTGTTGATTTGTTGTTGGTAACCGCTGAAGTGGTGTTAATAGCGCTTGAGCAACTGCATTCTGCACCATATCTGAGAGGAAAAAGGCCATGAGAAGTTTGTACCACATACCGATAGACGAATCTGGTAAAATCTAAAAGCATCTATGATGTGTGCTAAAACACACATTATTTATTCCTCATAAAACACTATTAATTGGACTAAAATCATGAATTATGCTTAATATTATTGCAAATACGTTTGGTTTGTGTTTTTATGTCCTGCATATACAAAGGATTGAAAACAAAGCAAAAACGGAGATTTTCGGTTAGGGTTAAGTTCATTAAATAGAAATGTACTTTCCAAGATTTACAGTTTTAGTAAACATACTTATTTTATTACTAATATAGCCATCGTAACTTGTTGTTTATAGACAAATATACTTAATATAACAGAATGATATCACTTCATTAAAAATATTACACGTCATTATTTTTTTTCTTTTCTATTTTATACCTGGATAGATTACCCGACCCGACCCAACCGATTATTAAACAACACTTTAAAAGTTTCCATAACAACCACAACTCTAATATCCCAATCTGTCCATCACAACTATGGTTGCATATATCTCTCTAAACCCAACCTCTCTCTCCCTCTCTAAATCACCACATAGTAACCCCCTTTTAACCACCATCACCGACGTCTTCCAAATAGCCACTATCACTCGATGGTTTAGGTTGTTTTGGTGGCTTCGATTGATGTTGTGATTGTTCTCTTAGGTGGTTGATGCAATTATATGATGGTGACATGATGAGGGCGGTGATAATATTATTTTTCCTTGATCTCGTAAGCATATAGATGCCATTGATATGATGATGTCACGTCAATGGAATTCAGGTGGTCAAAGAAACATAAACTGGAAGGAGGAAAAAGGTTTGATTGTTTGAGGAGGAAGGAGGTGGTGGTAATATCGAGATCTAAAATGGCTTCTATTTTTTTATGCATGAATCATTATACGATTATGGATTTGAATATAGAAATGTGGTAACTTGGATTTTAGCTGATTACGACCTAAAGTCCTTCTTTGATGTTTTAATATAGGGGTGAGCATATCGGACCGTCGACCGGACCGGACTGGACCGGAAGACCGGACCGAACCGGACCGACCGGACCGGACCGAAGGATTTTGGTCCGGTCCGCGGTCCGGTGTTTTGGACCAATTCGGTCCTCGGTCCGGTCCGGTCCGACCAAAAACCCAATGATAATGCGTGTAGGACCGGACCGGACCGAAGACCGACCCGAACCGGACCGTACCATTTCGGTCCGGTCCTCGGTCCGCCGTTTTGGCTAGTTTCGGTCTCGGTCCAAGGTCGGTCCGGTCCTTGGACCGTGCTCACCCCTATTTTAATATTGTTAATTTCAAGTCTGGTGTGTGGGTGGTTTGGTGGCGAATGTCATGACCGTGGTTTTATTGGTAGCAACATGTTGGTGTTTGTGGTTTTCTTTTGTCCCCTAACTGGAAGTTGCTGCCTTCCTCCATGAGGCAGTGGAAACCATATGAATTTTAAGGACGGGTTTGCAATATGATAGTTGGGTTAAAGCCTTCGCTAACATCGGTTTAGAAAGATATCAAAGGGTTTTCTTTTTATGAGTTTTATTATGTATTAGAACTATTTTTGAGGTTGTCGGAATCTGACGAGAGTGGCCGGAATTCGATGGTAAGGGTCACCGGAGCAAGGCTATGCGTGTGGAAGATGATAGAATGGGAAAGTCAAAAGTCAAATGTATTGGTTAGAAATGTTGATAAATGAATCAGTGGGTCATAATTTATCCAACTAAGCAAATTAAACATGTAGGAAAATCCATGTCATCTTAAAAAATTATAAAATTGCGGTCATTTTCAAGGGTTTACCAGTTGTAACCGGTATCAGACAAGGATATTTACTATAAAGTTATAAATTTGAAAGTTAGCGTAACTTTCGAAGACGAAAGGTTCTCCAAATCACGATCGACAAATGCAAACGAAGGAATCTTAATCACAAGTCCCAGACAATGGAGCCAAAAATTTTGATACAGTTCACAGTATATACGTCATAAATCCAAAGTATAAAAAAAATTAATAAAAATCTCGACGGCAAAAAGTTTAAAGTAAAAATATAACCAAAATATCACAGTTAACCGGTAAGTGATTACCGAGTCGTTTTCCTAAAGACTTATGAAATTGAGACCTCGTTTGTTATTTGGACAATGACTTGAATTGGTTCAAACTTTTTGGATTAATTTTCTAAATCTACAATTAAAAACAATTTAAACAAGCAAGAAAAATTAATGACTAAGCAATTAAATTCAAATAACGGTAATTAAAGAAAACGTGACAAATAAGCAATTGAACTAAATTAAACCCTAAATGCTTTTCTAAACTTTTTCTAATCCTAAATGACTATTTAAAAAGAAAATGCTAAGGAAATTCTAAACCGAGAGTAATTTAAGCTAAAAACGAAGAAAACGAGAACGGATATGAAAACCCGTTCTTTAAAAAGTGAACTTTCAAAATATTAACCTTAAGAAAGTAAATTTCAACTAGCCTAGAATATGATAAAAGAAAATTTTATAAAAAAGAAAATTATTTTTTTGATTATTTTTCTATTTTTTATGATTTTTTTAAGTTTTTAACAAAATTAATTCACGAAAAATATAAAACTTTAAGCTAAAAATCCTAATTTTTTTCTAAAAATAGCTTATGATAAGCAGGATGCAGGAAAAATAAGAAATCCTAAAATGCTAAACTCAATAAGCCGGGAAAAATCAAAATAGCACTCGAATTGAAATAAGTGCTTATTAATACTAAACTCAAAATAGGGATAAAAAAGAATTGACATAATGCAAAGAAGGCGTAAAAGTCCAACCGGGCACGTGGTGAGGGGTTTGTATGTGTTTATTGAGGCTTATAAAAGGGGTTTTGAGACTAGGTTGAGGTCTGGGGTTAGAAGTTCTTGCTTCACCACGACTTCCTTGGTTTCCCCTTTTTTTTATTTTTGCAAAAACCTAAAAAGCAAAGTTGTAAAACAAATAAAAATAAGCCATTTTTGTGAAAACAACTTTTTTCTAAATCACTAATAAGCTAGTTAATAGCTTAAAATTAAGACAGAACACACTTAACCTTTTTTAACTTTTAAAACCGATAAATAGCTAGAAATTCTTGATTAGCTAGACTCTAAAACTAAAATAAGCTATCACTATCTAAAATCTAACTAATAAGCTAAATAGATAGAAATAAGCAAAATGGATAAGCCATAAGCTTGAAAAATCAAATAAGCACTTATACTAAACTGCATACTAAACAGACAGATAGCAAACTTTGAGCTTGTTTTAAGATAAGCTAATGGAACCTTAAGGTAATCTAACTTATACCTACTTAAACTATGACCAATAAGCTACTTGAAACAGCTTTTTAAAAACATTTTGAAACTCAAATTCTTAATGAAAAAGCTTTTTGAAAACAACCAATAAACTCAGTACATACTGAATGAACTCAGTATGTGCTGAGTTTTTGAAAAGACAAATTATGAATTTTGAGCTTAAAAACAGATAACAAGATGAACTTTTTTTTCTACAAATTAAGCTTAAACAAATGTAATTTGACCTATAAACTACTAGTATCCAAAATTTAAAAAGCTAAAAACTATTTTAACTTGCTGAAATTTTAGATTGAAAAAGGATTTTTGTCTTTTTAAGCTGCTGATGCAGTTTGCAATGAAATGATCAAATTCTAAATTTATCAATTGCATGCGACACAAAGGATAAGATTAGTACACCTTTAAAACATATCTAGAGCAAATCTACTTAAAATAACAATCTAATAACAGACTTTAGCCAAATTATTAAGGAACTTGATTAAAACTAGCAGATTTAAACTAGTAGCTCACAAACTTAAAGAAAAATAGATTAAGCCTATTTAAACTTATTAATCCTACTCTTATAAACCTAGATATGAGATTTAAAGGATCAAATGGTCTTAAACAATACTAACTTTGAGTTAGTACTGTTTGACCCAAACACTCCTTTATTTTCCTTAAATCCATACTTAGCTTATAAAAAATGAGATTTAATGAACAAATATCAAATACCAGATATTAATAAGCCTTTAACAATCCTAATGAACAGATTTAAGCAAACACTTAAGCTAAAATAATAAGCTATAACACTATGCTAATATTTTTTGTTTTTAACTAGTTTAAGACAAATGACAAGCAAATTAAGTTCTAAGCTAACAATTACACATAATAAGCATCTAACATATATAATAAGCATTAATATGCTACACTAAACAGATATAAGCTATTATTAAACAGTAATAAGCTAAAATGCAGTTTTAAGCTACAAAATGTAAAGAGAGAACTTACAACTGCCTTTGCACAAAACAAGGCTTATAAAATGCTCCTTGAGCTATCAACAAGCTCCAGTTATCTCGGATAAGCTGGTGAGGTTTCCTAGTAGAAAGCTCTTCATGACTGGCTTCCTTCCTTAATAAGCTTGAGGTAATTTATAGGGTGGAATTAGTGTCAAATAAGCATTAGTTGCTTTTGAGAGCTTAAACTAACTTCTTCAGGTGGAATACTAGCTGAGTGGTGATTAAGAGTCTTATTAAGAACTGTTTGATTAATATAAGCGACTTATTAAACCAAAATTGCTAATTAAAACATAAATTCGAAACATTAAAATGAAACCAACACTTGTTTAATAAAAGAGTAACTGGTTACAAGCTCGAAAAGAGATTACAATTACTGAATTAAGACATTACAATAAGCTAAATTGCAAAAATTACAAGTTATTTAAAAACTACACTAAGCTATATTAACACTACTCCTAGATACCCGATGTGAGTGAGCAAGGCTTGTATTTATAGGAGGAGATGGATGCTTCTAGGTCCTCAAAGACGCTCCTGCTTGCTCTGATCTTGACCTTTCAATCATTGCCAATCATTGGATGCCCCTTCTTAGCCCTTGGATCAAAAATGTGATCACACGGATTGCCAGCGTGGCAATCCTTGTGTCAGAGGCTTTGTGCTTCTTTTTTGGGAATTATACATTCATGACTTAGTACGTTCGTTTATATTGTACAGCTAGTAAAGTTAGTTATGACAGTATTTTATCGTTAAGTACTGCTCAGATAGTTAGTACCGTTAGTATAAAATAGTTAGTACCGTTTAAGAGATATGCATGAGATATTATAGGAAAAGATATGCATTATCTTTTACGCGTTTTGTAAGCCAAGATTAGGGTTTTCCTTGGTGTATAAAAGGAACCCTTACGGCATAGTTAGAGATATAAGTTCATTGTCAATCTCATAGTTAGCAATTAATACAAAAACTTAGTTATCAATATTCATTGTTCTTCTTTGCATTATAAGTTAGATTCCGCATAACTTATAGTGTTCTTAATCATTGTTTCTCTTGTAGTTTGTGTGAATCTATTCATATTAGCTACAACCCTTAACAAGGTAGTAAGATCTATATACAAAGGGATCCACAAGTGGTATCAGAGCCTGTAGAGAAACTCTAAGTAAGAAGAACAAAAACCAGTTATAAACCTCTATCTTACAAAGCAATTCAATGGCTGGATCAAAAGATGATATTCCACCACCACCACCACCATCATAAACACCGACACAACCAACTCCTCACACTGTTTCAACCACAATCAACTACCTATTCTCATCGAAGGTGAGAATATGCATATGGGCCATGAAAAATTGGAAAAACATTATTTGGCCCATACAGGAATTTCCTATCTGGGGAGTTTTATTCAAAGAGGAAATGGTCCTGTGAGTGTCTAATTTTTCCCTAACTGATACAAATGGTTTAATAAAGGTTCTGCCTCCTAAGATTGGAGAAGAAATTTTAGCAAGAGAAAGAGAAAGAAAAGTAAGGACCACTTTGCTTATGGCTTAACCAGAAGACCATCTTGCTAAATTTCATAAAATGACTGATGCTAAAGAGATGTGGGAAGCTATCAAGTCTAGATTTTGTGGCAATGATGAATCAAAGAAGATGCATAAGTATATTCTAAAGCAACAATTTGAAGGCTTCTCTGTATCAAACTCAGAAGGGCTGCATAAAGGCTATGACAGGTTTTAGAGTCTTCTGAGTCAACTAGAGATTCATGGTGCATGCGTCTCTACTAAAGATGCAAATTAGAAGTTTCTTAGATCTTTACCTTCTGCCTGGTCTTAAGTTTCCTTAATTATGAGGACCAAGCCAGGAGTGGACAGTCTCAGTTTTGATGATTTGTATAATAATCGTAGAGACTTTGAGTCTGATGTTAAAGGCTCTACTGCATCATCCTCTAGCACGCAGAATGTGGCATTTGTTTCTGAGAACACTAGAAGTACTAATGAAGTTAGTACTACTTATGGTGCTTCTAGCTCTTCTGGCCATAATCCTGAAAGGGAAAGCTCTTCTTTATACACTGATGAACTCATGTACTCCTTTTTCGCTAATCAATCCAGTGGTCTATAACTGGATCATGAGGATTTGGAATAGCTTGATGAGTTTGATTTAGAAGAAATGGATTTAAAATGGCAGGTGGCCATGATTTCCATGAGACTGAAGAAGTTCTACAAAAAGATAGGAAGAAAGCTGCAGTTTGATGCCAAGGAACCGGTTGGTTTTGAAAACCAAAGTCGAGTGCTATAGTTGTCACAAGACAGGGCATTTTGCTAGAGAGTGCAGATCCAAGAGGAATCAAGATAGTAGGAAGAGATAGCTTGAAACATGGGAAATAAGGATAAATGATAAATGGGAGGAGCGAGATATGGTAAACAGTGAGGAATCTAAAGCTTGGTTGGGGCTGACTCTTGATTGGAGAAGATGTTGAAAAAAAAAAAAATTGGACCAGTCACTCAGGAAGATGAACAAGGAACTATGTTTGATGGCTTGCAGAAGTCAGTTAGGTCAGACACAGAGGTAACTTCTGTTCAAAAGAATGCAATGAAGTCTTATGCTAAACCTTAAAAAAATGTTATGATGAACAGAGGGAAAACATAGAGATGCCAGATATAGTAATTACAGGTATAAAATCAAGCTTTTAAAGAAGTTGAAGAACAATTAACGGTTGACTATCACTAAGTCAAACTTGGATATGAGGAAAAGATAAGGTTTATGAAATTTCATAGAGGATAAAAATGAGGTCCTTACATACCATCAAAGAAAATATTAGCAGAAGCTAACAAAAGAAAAAGATGAATTCAAAAAGCTAAAGTAGAACAAATGGCACAACTCTTTCTAAAAATCTAACTATTTTGCTAAAATGTCAGAAGAGTGCTAAGGATAAGGCTGGACTTGGGGTATGGTTGATCAAATGAATAAAGGAGTTTTAAGTTATGAAAATGAAGTTTTCCAAAGTGTGTTGTCAGTTAGGACATAGTGATTTAGATGATAGGTTGTTTATGGATGATAGTTATGCAGAGGGGATGCATGCAGTTCCCCTCATTGACAAGGATTAAATCCCTTCTGGACTAATAAAGAAATAGGTGACTCACAATTTATTAATGCGTCCAAAGCATATAATAGTGAATATGATTGGATAGGAGCAGTGACTTTAATACTTGTGAATCCAATTGTAGTAAAGAAACACATGAATCTATGCCTGAACCAGTTGTTAATGAACTTAAAGTAGTAAGTCAACCTAAAGTTTGGTCTGATGCTCCTATCATTGAGGAGTATGAATCAGATAGTCAAGATGAACTGTATCTCTTACCCACAAAAGAACAGAAAAAACCTAGTTTTGCTTTTATTAATACTGTTAAGCATGTAAAAACTCCTAGGCAAACTGTTAAAAAACAAAACAGATGTAGTCAGAGTCCTAAACTGACAAAAAGGATTGTAGTGGTTTAATGGCTGAAAAACTGGTTTGGGATATGGTTTTTACCAAAAAGGCATGTTTTGTATGTGAAGTTTTTGCACATTTTAATAGGATTGTGTATTCCATAAGTAAAGGACGGCTAACAAGTGAATTAAAACAGTAGGATAGTAAGGGGTCTAGTTTAAAGGGAGCTTAGCCAGTATAGTATAATGTGCAATGAGTGAATCATCAAAAACCAATTTGTTCCAAAAGCAGTGGTGTGTACTAACTAGAACGGAAAGTTATCAGTTAATCTACTAGAACTTTGGTCGGTACTTAACACAGTTATTACTGCTATGCGAAACTAACTGGTACTAAAAAATTAGTTATTACTACTCGGCATAACTTTAAACAGACATGCTAGTATGTACACAACTTTGCTGCTAGGAAAGTTAATACTGTTAAGCCTATTATGAATAATGCTAGACCAAAAGTTGGTTTTCATAAAACTCTTTCACCTTTTAGAAAGCCATTTAACAGAACAACAGCACTTAGAACTAATTTTTCGTATCAAAAAGTTAATACTGCTGAGGTAAATGCAGTTAGTGCTGTTTGGGGAAAAAGGGAAACTGCTATCAAGCCCTCAGCAAGTTGTAATTGAAGATACAAAAGACATTACTGGAACAAAGTCTCAACAACAATGGTGGTGGATCAAGTTCTTGAAATTGTGTTCTTACAAAGATCCAATAGGCTGACTTAAGCCAAAAAGGCTTGGGTCGCTTAGAGAATAATTCTCGTATTTAATGTGCAAGATTATCCACAAAGAGCTTTACAGAATAAAGGGATTGTTGATAGTGGATGTTCCAGGTACATGACTGGAAACAATGCCTACCTTGCTAAATATCAAGACTTTAATGGTGACCCTGTTGCTTTTGGAGAAAGTAAATGTTACATAACTGGTAAAGATAAAATAAAAATAGGAAAGTTAGATTTTGAGGATGTGTGCTTTGTGAAAGAAAACTATATATTTCATCTCGTCTTCTTGTGTCACATATTGTTGTGATTTTGTGTCAGGAAAGAACAAGGTTCTCTTCACAGACACTGAATGTCTTATGTTATCTCCTGAATTTAAGTTACCTGATGAAAATCAAGTGTTACTTAGAATCCTTAGACAAAACAATATGTACAGTTTCAATTTAGAGAAAATTATTCCTTCTGGAGGTTTAGCCTGTTTGATTGGAAAGGCCACAATTGATGAATCTAACAAATGGCATAGGAGGTTGGGTCATGTTAACTTTAAAAACTTAAACAAACTTGTGAAGGGAACCTTGTGTATGAGGTTTACCTTCAAAGATTTTTCAAATTGAACACACTTGTGTTGCTTGTCAGAAAAGGAATGCAAGCACAAGGCCTCCTGTAAGGCCAAATCTGTGAGCTCTTAATTTTGTCAGCCCTTACGCTTCTGCATATGGATTTTTTTGGACCTACATGTGTAAGGAGCTTTAAACCACATACGGCTTATTGCTGGGTTATCACTGATGTTTTTTTAGCAAGGTTTTAGTTGGTGTTCTTCTTAAGAACTAAGTGTGAAACTGTAGTGGAATCTTTAAGGACTTTTATAAGACAAATTCAGGAACCAATTAAATCAAAAAAGTTAAAAACTAATTAGTTGTGATAATGGTACAGATTTTAGAACAAGGATTTTATTGAAATTGATGTGGGTCAAAAGGGATTTCAGGGGAATACTTAGTAATGCCAGAACTCCACAACAAAATGAAGTTGTTGAAAGAAAGAACAGGACCCTTATTGAGGCTGCTAGAACTATGCTAGCAGATTCATTTTTACCTAACACTTTTTGGGCTAAAGCAGCTAGTATTGCTTGTTATGTCCTTAATAGGGTATTAGTGACCAAGTCTCAAAATAAGACAGCTTATGAACTTATAACTGGTAAAATACCAATCATAAGCTATATAAGACCTTTTGGGTGCCATGTGACCATTTTGAATACCATTGACCACCTAGGAAAGTTTGATGAGAAATCAGATGAAGGATTTTTAGTAGGGTATTCTTTACAAAGCAAGGCTTTTAGGGTATACAATTTAGAAACCAAGAGAGTTGAAGAAAACCTGCACATAACCCTTTTAGAAAATAAACCAAATGTTGCAAGGAATGGACCAACTTGGCTATTTGATCTTGATTATTTAGTTGATTCAATGAAATATCAACTTATGAGATCAGAGAATCAAGCTAACAAACATGCAGGTCCAAAAGAAGCTAATCATAATGTAGGTACAAAAGATAATATTGATGCAGTAAATTCTGAAATAGAAGCTGAATCTGCCCAGGGCTACTTTGTATTGCCATTATGGTCTTCTTATACTTCAACAGTCAAGAGCTCAAAAAGCATAGACTGAAGAGTGAAGATACCTAACAAAATCCTGATTAAAAGTACCAGTTGAGAAGCATAGTAACGAGGATCAAGTCTTTTTGGATGAGCTTGAAAGGCTTAAAAGACAAGAACAGGATGATAATGATGCAGCTGAAGCTCTCAGAAAGCAATTTGCCAAAGATACTAACGATTTGCTTCTTCAAGAAGGAGCTGCTAAAGTTAGCAGTACTAACACAGTTAATACTGCTAGCACACCAGTTAGTACTGCTAGTCCTTATGGTGGACTATCCTTTACTGATACAGACCAAGATGATTATTAAATACCTGCTCTTGAGGATATGTATAACCATCCTACTGATGGTATTTTTACCAATGCATCTTATGATGATGAGGGTGCAGTGGCTGACTTCACAAATTTAGAAACTATTGTGAATGTTAGTCCTATTCCCACATTAAGGATTAACTCTATTCATCCTTCAACTCTAATTCTTGGAGATCCAAACTCAGCAGTTCAAACAAGGAGCAAAGTGACCAAAAGTTCTGGAGCCCATGCTTTTGTAAGTTATATTTAAAAGTAGAGAAGAAATAATCATAAGGACTTCCAACATTGTTTATTTGCTTGTTTCTTGTCTTAAAATGAACCCAAGGAAGTATTGATAGCACTTTGAAGATAAAAGTTGGTTTGGGTTGATGCTATGCAGGAAGAACTGCTGCAATTCAAGATTCAAAAAGTTTGGATTCTTGTAGATTTGCCTTATGGGAAGAAGGCAATTGGAACAAAATGGGTTTACAGAAATAAGAAGGATGAAAGAGGTGTTGTGGTTAGAAATAAGGCAAGGTTGGTTGCTCAGGGACATAGGCAAGAGGAAGGGATAGATTATGATGAGGTTTTTGCTCCTGTGGCTAGGATTGAAGCCATTAGGATCTTTTTAGCCTTTGCTTCTTACATGGGATTCATAGTCTATCAGATGGATGTGAAAAGTGCCTTCTTGTATGGCAAAATTGATGAGGAGGTATATGTGTCTCAACCTCTAGGTTTTGTAGATCCTAAGTATCCTAAGAAGGTCTACAAAGTAGTGAAAGCTCTCTATGGTTTACACCAAGCTCCCAGAGCCTGGTATGCTACTTTATCTACTTTCTTGTTAAAGAGTGGATACAGAAGAGGAACTATTGACAAGACTCTTTTCATTAAGAAGGACAAAAATGATATCATGTTAGTACAAGTTTATGTGGATGATATTATTTTTGGTTCTACAAAGAGATCTTGGTGTGATGAATTTGAGGCATTGATGAAGAGTAGATTTCAGATGAGTTCTATGGGAGAGCTCACCTTCTTTCTTGGATTACAAGTCAAACAGAAAGAAGATGGTATTTTTATAAGTCAGGATAAGTATGTTGCAGAAATCCTAAAGAAGTTTGATTTTGCCAGTGTAAAGACTGCTAGTACACCAATTGAGACCCATAAGCCTTTAGTCAAGGATGAGGAAGCTAGTGATGTGGATGTAGTACATTTTTTGATCATGCTTGGATTTTAATGTACTTGACAGCTTCCTAAGGCCTGATATTATGTTTGCTGTCTGTTCTTGTTCTAGGTCTTCAGGTCATCTATAAGACCTCCTTATTAATGATGTGAAGAGAATCTTTTAGGTATCTAAAAGGCAAAATAAAAAAAACCCCAAAAAAAAAACTGGGCCTTTGGTATCCTAGAGTGTCATCATTTGACCTAGAAGCCTACTCAGATAGTGACCATGCTGGAATAAATCTTGATAGGAAATCCATAACAGGAGGTTGTCAATTTCTTGGTAGGAGACTTATTTCATGGCAATGCTAAAAGCAGATAATTCTGGCTACTTCTACTACAGAGGCAGAATTTGTTGCTGCTGCAAATTACTTTGGCAAGTTTTCGTGGATTCAAAAATAAAATGTTAGACTATGATTCTTTTCATGTAAAAAAGATCTTACTTTGTATATTTAAGAGTATTATGGTGCATTGTAAAAATCCAGTATTTTCACTCAAAACAAAGCATATTGCAATTAGGCACCACTTCATTATGGATAACTTATCCAGGTGCTAAAGATACATATTGATGACAATGTAGCTGATCTTCTAACCAAGGCATTTGATGTTAGCAGGTTTTAGTTCTTGGTAGTTTCTATTGGAATGATCAATCCATAAGCTTCATTAGCTAAGGGGAGGCAATATGATTTGTTATATAGTTTGTATGAAGTGTTTAGTGTGTAGAAGAATCTTGACTATAGTGATGAATTTCATAAAGTTATTTGGGTTTAGAGAGTCATTGGAAAAGATATAGTATGGTATGAAGATACTGTTGTTGCAGATTGTTCTTCTTTGGTTGACAAAAAATGAGATAAGTACGACTGTATGCAAAGTTATTTACATAGGGCAAAGATAGTACTTGCTATAAAGAACGATTGGAGAAAATACCGCCAAGGGTCTAATAGTGTAATTAAAACGTTTCTTGATTTTTGGGTTTGTTTAACCTATATAAACCCATCTCAATTGCACAGTTTAATTATGTAAACTCTCTTAATCGCTTTCTTCTATCAAACCCTAATCTTTCACTCATCGTCGCTTATCAATTCATCAAGTATGGCTGTTCTTGAATCATGCCCTAAACACAGCATGGTCGCTTACATGGAAAAGACTGATGGGAATACAGAGTTTGTTTTATGAGATTATCAGCTTTCTTATTGCGATGCTCCATCACTATGCTATCACTGTAAGTCCTGTAGTCTCTACTACATTTGTTAAACAGTTTAGAGTTGCTAAATCCAAAATAATCAACAACGTTAGGTATATTACTGCCAAAGTAGCTAGTAAGCATGTGTCTATCCTAGAGGCATCAATAAGAAGTGATCTTCTTTTTGATGATGCTGATAGGATAGATTCTTTTCCTGATCAGGCTATGTTAGGTATATTTGTATTTATTAGTTTCTACTAGTAGGTATGTAGTTCCTACTGGTAGAGTAATTGATATTGTTAGTATTAAAGTTCCTACTGGCAGGTATATAGTTCATGCTGGTTATATTATTAGTCCTGGTAGAGTAACGTAGTGACTCTGGGATAAGTTCTAGTATGGATAGACATGAGAAGTAATAGATAGACTCATGCAAACGTAATTCTAGGAGAATTAGTTTAGGGTTTCATATCTATAAATGAAACCAAACGGTTTAGGCTTGATAGATGATTGAACAATCAAGAAATAGTTTTACGATTAATAGAAAAGATCCATAGAGGATCAAAGTATTGTTTTTTAGTAATTCTTCTTTAGCACTATTTTTTATTTTCCGCATGAACAATAGATTGTTTTGTTAGAGTCTCTCACAGAGTTACTTTTGATTACATTAGTGCTCTATATTCATCACAGGCTTAAAAGATCTATCTAGAGCTGAGACCTACAAGTGATATCAGAGCCTGGAAAGAGTCTCTATTGAAGAATAATTACTATTCTGCTCCTAAACCTTTACAATGACTTCACCGTATCTCACACCACCATTTACTATACCATCACCATCCGAATCTTCATTCTCCATCCCAAATCAACATTTGCGATCAGTAATTTTCTGTGGCAAACTACTGAAACCTCTGTATTTGAGTCTCACAAAATTCCTACTCTGCACAAACCCTCTCAAATACTCACCCTCAATTCCTAGCAATATAATTCAACCACTTGTTTCCAGCAAGTAATGCCAAAATTTCCTTATTTGAAGAAGGACGAAGTATGAATACCGTGTGGCAATAAAGATGGACATATTGGTAATAGATGACAATGATCACAATCTGAGAGAACATTGTTCTTATGAAACAGCTGAAATAACCGGGCAGAGATCCTAGAGGCAACATAATGATTCTTCCTCCTGTCACTATGGAAGAACAAATTGCTGTCCAACGAGAGACAAAAGCTAGAACTATTCTACTTCAGTCTCTTCCAGAGGATCACATGGCTGACTTTCATCATCTTGATGATGCTAAGGATATCTGGTTGGCAGTAAAAGCCAGATTTGGAGGGAATGAAGAGTCAAAGAAAATGAGGAAGTCAATGCTCAAGCAGGAGTTTGCAGACTTTAAGATATCTGAATCCGAGGGTTTGCACAAGGGATATGATAGGTTTCAGAAGGTGCTGAGTCAACTTAATCAAATGCAAGCAAGACCAGATAATGAAGACTGCAACATGAAGTTCCTTAGAGCTCTACCACCTTCTTGGTCACAGGTGGCAATCACCCTTAAAACAAAGGGTGGTCTTGATTTCTTAAGCTTTGATGATTTGTATAACAAGCTTAGGACACTTGAGATTGATGTGAAGGGTGGTTCTAGCTATGATTCAAGAGTTCCTGCTGCTCCTACACACTCAGCTTTCATTAGTGCTGCTAGCACTAATTCCAAGTGGTCAACTGCTGATTCCAAATGTCAACCTTCTTCTGTTAGCTATACCACTACTTCTTCCTCTGCTGATGCTTCAGGCAATGTTCTTGAAAATGTTCTTCACTCTTTTGTTGCTGAAAGTGATCCACAACAACAGATCACTTATGAAGACTTTGACCAAATTGGCAAGTTGGATTTGGAAGAACTTGACATCAAATGGCAGATGGCAATGCTTTCTGTTCGAATCAATAGATTTGAAAAGAAGGCTGGTAGAAAATTTAAGTTTAATAACAAAGATGCTGCCAGGTTTGATAAAAAGAAGGTCAGGTGCGATCAATGTTCAGAGTTGGGACATTTTGCAAGAGAATGTACAGGGAAGAAGGTAGATTCAAAGACAAGGTATTCTCAATTTAAGATCAAAGAACTGGATAAATAAAAAAAACCAAAAGCTTTGGTGTCAGTTGATTCAATGCTCAATTGGTCAGACCACGAAAGTGAAGATATGGAGAAAAGTGCTTCTGAGGTCTATGGGTTGATTGCAGGATATGGGGATGATACTATCATTCCTACTGGTGATGCTGCTGATGGTGGTAGAGATAGTTTTTCTGCTAATGGTGTGTTTGTTGCTGCTGGTACTGATTCTGATGGTGTTTCTGTTGCTACTGATGTTGGTGCTGATAGTGTTTCTGTTGCTACTAGCGATGCTACTAATGCTGAAACTGAATTTGCACTCTTGGGGTTATCCCCTCAGGTACAATCTTGTCCTTTTGGCTGTAATCATACTTATACAGAACTTAAAAAGGAGTTTGATAATTTAGATGTGCAATATAAAGAGTGTTTTCTCCAAGTCCAAGCATACAAAAGCTCACTTCAACACTTAGAACAACAGAAGTCTTGGTACCAAAATAATCAGTTAGCTTTAGAAGAGAAAATTAGAATCTTGACTGCAGACCTAGGCAACACCACCAACATGCTCAAATATACTGAAAAACTGAATGAACAGGCTAAAATTGATAAAATGAATAATCAGGCCAAACTTGAGGAGTCTAATGCACGATTTGACAAATGGAAGGAATCTTCCAAAAACCTAGTCAAACTGATCAATAGTTCCATGTCCTCTAGATCAAAATTTGGTTTAGGATATGGAGACACTTTTGGATCAGATGAGGTGTTTGATCTCTCTGCACCTAGTATCTTTGACTCATGTCTTAAGGATGCTATAGAGAAACCTCTCTATGACTGGTTTGTCAAACCTGTTGGAATGCATGCTGTTCCTCCCCCTATAACAGGAACATTCATGCCTCCTTCCAACAAGCCTGACATTGATGATACACAGTTTACCTATGGTTCAAAGTCCAATAATTCATCTGACACTAACTCTGTATCTAATGACTTTGTCTCTTGTGATAACAGTGACAAGTCTTCAGACTCAGAAAACATAGACTTTGCATCTTGTGTGTCAAGTGTCTAGTCCTCAAGCCTCAAGACTAAAGACCAATTAGCCTCAACCTCTAGTTCAGTTGTTTTGAAGACTTTACACAAGACTATTGACCAAGGACCATGCAATGTTACTCAAAGTCCTAGTTTTTCTTTTAAGGAGAATGTAAAAACTCCTAGGAATTTATGTAATAGGAATGGGTCAAACAATATTAGTCTGTGTAAAAACAAGTCTTTTGGTTCTAAGAAATGTTTTGTTTGTGGTAGTAAATTTCATTTGATTCGAGATTGTGATTTTTATGAGAATCAGTTGAGATTGAATAATGCACCTGTGTGGAAAAATGTAGAAAACATTCCCTCATTTGTTCCTAGACCAGCCTATGTTCCTGCTGGTAGTAGGAATAGACCAACATCTATTCCTGCTGATAGGCCATTTCCTGCTGGTTGGCATAATCCTGCTACTAGACCTATGACCAGACCAAAAAGCCATTATTTTCAACAGTTTAGTAGGACTGGCTCATATAACCAAATGGATATGGATGGGGGAAGATGGGGAACTGCTGTTAAGACCTCAGCAGGTTGTTCTTGGCAAAGTAACAGGCCATATATGCATTGGGGATCCAAGAACAATGGTGGATCTCAACAATCTACAGGGTTTTCCTCTTATTGATCCACAAGGCAGGCCCAAGTCAGTTCTGACTTGGGTCTCCCATGTATACTAATGTTGTACTTTCTTTTGTATATTGTAGGACAATCCTCATACAAATAAAGATTTAGGTATTGTTGATAGTGGTTGTTCCAGAAGCATGACAGGTAATAAGGAGAAATTGGCTGACTTTGTGAAGATTAAAGGAGGGACTGTCACTTTTGGAGGTGGAGATGGTAAAATCACTGGAAAAGGCACCATTAGGACTTCCAACTTCAATTTTGAGAATGTTTATTATGTGGAAGAGCTTCAGAACTTTAATTTGTTCTCTGTGTCACAAATCTGTGATACCAAGAACAAAGTCCTTTTTACAGACAAAGAGTGCCTTGTACTCTCCAAGGAGTTCCAACTACCTGATTCAAGTCAGGTTGTTCTCAGAGTTCCAAGGAGACACAATCTCTACTGCTTCAATTTGACTGACATCCATTCAGAAAGAGAAATCAAGTGTTTGTTGGCAAAAGCATCCTTAGATGAGTCCACAAAATGGCATAGAAGGATGGCTCATGTGAACTTCAAAAACATGAACAAGCTGGCAAAACATGGATTAGTCAATGGGCTTCCTTCCAAACTCTTCACAAATGAACACAACTGTGTTGCCTGCAACAAAGGAAAGCAACACAAGGCCTCTTACAAGGCCATCACTGCAGTCAGCACCATTTCTGAGCCTCTCCAGTTACTTCATATGGACCTTTTTGGTCCTACTTCCATCAGAAGCATTGATCACAAGCACTATTCCTTGGTGGTTACAGATGACTTTAGCAGGTTTAGCTGGGTTTTCTTTTTGGGGACTAAGGATGAGACTTTTTATATCCTTAGGGATTTCATTACTTTTGTTGAAAACCAGCTAACTAAAAAGGTTAAGGCTATAAGGTGTGACAATGGGACAGAGTTTAAAAATTCTAACTTAATTGAACTCTGTGGGTCCAAGGGGATTAAAAGGGATTATAGTGTTGCCAGAACCCCACAACAAAATGGGGTTGCTGAAAGAAAGAATAGAACCCTTATAGAGGCAGCAAGAACTATGCTTGCTGACTCTAAGTTACCTACCATGTTTTGGACAGAAGCAGTTAGTACTGCTTGTTATGTTCTAAACAGGGTTTTAGTAACTAGGCCCCATAATAAAACACCCTATGAACTTTTATCTGGGAAAGTTCCAAACATTAGTCACCTTAAACCTTTTGGCTGTCATGTGACCATACTTAACACTATTGATCACTTGGGAAAATTTGAGGGGAAAGCAAATGAAGGTTTTCTTGTTGGGTACTCTGCTCATAGTAAAGCTTATAGAGTCTACAATTTAACCAACAAAAAGATAGAAGAAACACTGAATCTGAGATATATGGAAGATAAACCTAATGTTCAGGGTCTGGGTCATGAGTGGTACTTTGACCTTGACTACTTGACTGATTCTTTAGGTTATACTCGTTTCAAATCTAATCAACCTGCAGGTACTCAAGTTACTAACACTCATGCAGGTACCCTCGATGACTCAGATTCAGAGTGTGATGAACAAGTGATTGTAGTTCCTTCTTTTCCTTCTAACCAATTTTCAGGTCCCAAGGTTCATTCTGCTTCTGCCACAGTGGAGAGTACTTCAGACTATGCAGAGGAACTTGCTAGGCTTCAAGGACAAGCATATGAAGCAAATTCTGCAGCAAAGGATACTTGGAAACCAGCTGATACGGTTCCTGCTGGTAGTAGTATTCCTGCTACTAGCATTCCTGCTGGTAGTATTCATCAGGCTGCTGGTGGTTCTGCTGTTCCTACTACTCTATCTTCTTCTGTGGTTGCACCTGTTCATGCTGATAATACACCACTTCCTCTTGGTTACTCATTGGGCTCAAGTGAAAATTCTACAAAATTCTCCTCTTCTTCTGACCTTGCTAATCACATATCCTTATCTTCAGAGATGGAGGGCATTCACCATCATCCTACTACTGGCATTTTCTCTGAATCTACATATGATGTTGACTTTGTTGGTTCAGTCACAACTTTAGCACCTATCATAGCTGTTGATCTTGTTCCCACAAGAAGGGTGCATACTGTTCATCATATATCATAGATTATTGGGGATATTACTTCACCAGTTCTGACAAGGGGCACTTTGAAGAAATCCAAGTTTGGAGAAAGTGCTCTTGCAGGCTATGTTCATGATCAACAAAGGAACAATCACACAGACTATCTCCATTGTCTGTTTGCTTGTTTTCTATCCCAACTTGAACCAAGCAGTGTTGCTCAAGCACTTAATGATCCTGATTGGGTAGAAGCTATGCAAGAGGAGATGCAACAGTTTGTTAATCAGGATGTGTGGAAGCTTGTGCCTTTGCCAGAAGGGAAAACTGCTATTGGGACAAAATGGATTCTTAAGAATAAAAGAGATGCCAGAGGTATAGTAGTTAGGAATAAAGCAAGGTTGGTGGCTCAAGGTCATAGGCAAGAGGAGGGCATTGACTATGATGAGGTGTTTGCTCCAGTGGCTCGAATTGAAGCTATCAGATTATTCTTAGCATTTGCCTCATACATGGGTTTTATGGTATATCAAATGGATGTCAAGAGTGCCTTTCTCTATGGGGAAATTGATGAAGAAGTCTATGTTACTCAACCAAAAGGGTTTGAAGATCCTTTCTACCCTAAACATGTGTACAGAGTTGTGAAAGCTTTGTATGGTCTTCATCAAGCACCAAGGGCCTGGTATGCAAGATTGTCTACTTTTCTGTTAAAGCATAATTACAGAAGAGGTACTATAGACAAAACTCTTTTCATTAAGAAGAATTCCAGGGATATCATCTTAGTACAGGTCTATGTGGATGACATTATTTTTGGCTCTACTAACCAGACCTGGTGTGATGAGTTTGAGGTGTTGATGAAAGGAGAATTTGAGATGAGTGCTATGGGTGAGTTGACATTCTTCTTAGGTCTACAAGTCAAGCAACAGCCTGATGGGATTTTTATCAGCCAAGACAAGTATGTCCAGGACATGCTTAGGAGATTTGATATGGAAAGTGTGAGACCTGCAACAACACCCTATGAAGCTGCTAAGCCTAAATCCAAGGATGAACCTGATGATGCTGTTAATGTTCATCTATACAGATCTATGATAGGTTCACTTATGTATTTGACAGCTTCAAGGCCAGATATTATGTTTGCAGTGAGTGCTTGTTCTAGACACCAGGTCACACCTTTGACTTCCAATTTGAATGCAGTAAAGAAGATCTTTAAGTATCTCAAAGGCCAACCAAAACTTGGTCTATGGTACCCAAGAGATTCTCCCTTTGTGTTGGAAGCTTACAGTGATAGTGATTATGCTGGTTCCAATGGTGATAGGAAATCCACAACTGGTGGATGCCAATTTCTGGGTAGAAGATTGATATCATGGCAGTGCAAAAAGCAAACAGTAGTGGCAACTTCTTCCACTGAAGCAGAATATGTTGCTGCTGCTCACTGTTGTGGTCAGGTACTTTGGATTCAAAATCAACTTCTAAATTAGTCCACATAAGGCCCATTTACCGCGTAAGCATAGTTTACAAGGTAGGGTCTGGAATTGTCTTCTAAATTTCATTTACTCAAATTGTTTATTAATGGTGTATCCTGAAACGCCGGCTTACATCCCGCCCATTGATGGTAGGCTGCATGTTTTTACAGTAAAAAATCTCCTTAATATACCCCCTATTAGTACACTGACTTCATCAAACCCTCTAGAATTAGTCTTTTATGCTTCTATTATGAATGCTTTAGGGAGATAGTCATGCGATTGTCCTCCCTAAAGAGATTTGTTATTGTTTATGCTTGTAGTTGTTATCAAGTTTTAGTTATTTGTTTCCTTTCATTGTTTTGTGTGATTTAAAATTGCAAATGACAGTTCTAATTTGTTCATCTGTATTACAGTTGACTGCACTATGACACAGACCACTTCTATGAAGATTGACAGTAATGCAGATGTCGCGTTCACAGGTTTGCTTGCTTTACTCCTGCTATATGAATACTAGCTTTGTTAATGTGTTTTTTTATGCACACACTACTATGATGTTAATAACATTAGTGGACAAAGGATGAGTCCTTTAAGAAAAATAAGTACTTAAGTTCATAGAGTTCACACGAAAGCCTTAACAAATCCAAGTTATAAGTAGAAAAATACAAACTGATTGACTAGTTAGTCTAAGAAGTTGGATGGAGTAGACCACTGCGACAAATAGTTTAAGTTGGGATCACTAGATTGAGGATGTGAGAATTCCTGCTGCGTCTGATAGATAGGATCCATATTATTTGTTTGGTGTTGTGGCTCATGCATCATTTGCACATTAAAACCTTGATTTGGCTGTTGATGTTCCTGGTGAGCTTGAGATTCTTTGTAAACAGATGGGACATGGGTTGACTTCATCCTTTTTGAACCATTTGTCTTCTAACACCAGCATAAACACACAAACCCAATTCAAGCTACCGTCGAATCAATGGCTGCCCTAAAATATCGCGATGAGCACAACAGGATTGGATTTTTGGAGAAACCCAAAGGGAGTACCGATTATCATCAGGTTATTGATTTTTTGTTACTCGATATCCCACATTAGGTATGCTAATTGTAACTGACCCACTCATCTATGATTCCCTAATAACCCAATTCTGGTCTACGGCCTCACTCTGATCATCTGAGTTAGGTCAGCTATTGTGGCCACATGATGGGACTCCTTACAAATCATGAATCACTAGTAAGAGTCAATTGGCAGTTACATGACGACCGGCGGATAGGGGAGGAATTGTAAGATATGCTTATACCGACATATTCTGTAGGCCATGGCTAATCTAGGTTACCCCACTGAGGAAGTTGACCTTTCATAAGACACAAATTCTCACCTCAGTGGAGGTCCTGATCTATACTCTCTTACTTTGTCTTATGTATGATGTCGGAGTTGCTCATGTTTGGACACACCTTTGGCTTATTGCTTTAATCTGTTGTGTGAGGGAAAGAAGTACAATTGTCTCGCTATATTTCTTACTGGGGATGGTAAATAACATTAATAACTCTAAGAAATTTCTTGATGTTCCTGGTTTCTACAACTGATACTGGACATAGGAAAAACTAGGAATACCAAACCATTCCATGCATTAGAATGCCCAACAAGATGTTTGCAATATGAGACTGAATTTTCATGGAGTCATATGCCATAGTAGGCTGCAATGCTTCCTTTTCCTCAAGCTGCCATTTGCTAGCTGGAACATTAGGGGAGGCTGTACACCCATCCCTCAGACTGACATGAAAATCTTGTTAAGAACCTGTTACACCAACTGTTCTCCTCATGGTTATGGATCAACTCACCAAGACCAACACTCTATTCAGCTGTCAATTGGAATGAGCTAGTTTCAAAACCACCCAGACCAATACCAACTTCTCCTAGTGCTCAAGTAAATCAGCAGGTCCATCTTCTGACCCTCATGTTGAGTCTTCTTCAAAGGACAATGATGATGATCCCTTGGGGGGATCTTTCTTTGCTTCTCCTTCTAGGTCCACTGCAGTCCACCTGAAGGTACAACACAGGAGTGTGTTGGACCTCATACTCTAACAGCTTTGTATACTTTAGTGTCTGAACAGGGGAAGAAAATTGAAAGTTTGGAATCTGAGCTTCAAGCTCACAAGCTACTGTTTAAGGATGTGATGGGGAAGCTGGTAAAGAGAGTGAAGCTTTTGGAGTCAAAACTCAAAGCAAGGGGAAGGAAATGTGATTTCTAAGTGAATCTGACAACGAGGAAGATGAGGAAACAAGATCGTGGGATTCTTTGTCAAGCTAGTAAGGCAGCTGCTATTGGCTGTGACACTTTCTCCTGTCTTGCTGATGCACTTCAGCGATAAATTTCCTCCTAGTTCCTCCATTCACACTGATGCATTTGTTCATGGAAATGATGTTCCTACTGGTACTGCTTCTGATTTCTTGCTGATCCCTCTAACAAGGAAAAATCTTAATGGTAGAGGAAGTCTCCAATAAAAGAAAGGGCCATTTAGACGATGGAGCGAGGAAAGGTCGGGAGCAGAGGCTGCATGGACACCTTTATAAAGAGAACAAGCTGATTTGCTTAGTGTACAGAGGAAATGAAGAAGCAAAGGCAAGAGGATGTGATTCAATTCTGCAAGTACTACACTGCATGCTGATTGGTAAGACATCATGGGACAACGTACATGCCTATAATGGACGTAATGCTGATCGACTTGGTCCCGGAATGGTAAATGAGGACAATTTGCAGCAGAGCTCGGCAGCTATTATTGTGAAGGAGAGAAAGTTTGATGCTCAAAGGTTTCAAGATAAGAGAAATAAGCCATTGACTTATGCACAATAGAGAGATTATTGAGAACCCTATTGTCAAAAAACCAAGGTCCACATCTACACGACAGGCTGGGACATTGAAACATGTTGTGGGACCTTTTCTGATGATCAACCCTCAAAGAGAGTTTGACAGATCAGAACATGCTCTTGACTAATCTACCATTCACACACACCTACGGAGGTCTCTTAAACGCAAGGAGCAGATTAGAACAACAGATTCAAAGAAGTCTAATACAACTGAACCTCAACAGAGTTCTGTTCCTGCTGCTTCAAAGGACCATCATCTGCTGGTGTTACACCTGCTGTACACCAATCACCTTTTGTTGATACTCTTCCACACTCACCCAAGGCTTCATCACACCCTGATGTTACACATGATACATCTGTTGCTCCCCTTATTGCTCCTACACCATCTTTTGCTACACCTGTTTCTAGGTCATCTGGACCTAGGACAAGAAGTCAATCATTTGATGCTGATATCAAGACTTATAGCACCAGGAGGAAGTCTCTAGCAACAAGGAAGATGCCATCTTCTGATGTGGATTTGAATGCTCCCGATACATCCTTCATTAAAGTGCTATCTGATGATGACTCTGATGATTCTGCTGATGATTCCGACCCTCTTTTCTGGCATATATTTGCTGCATGGGAAGTTATTCCTACTGGCTTGGGTGATGTCAATGCTTTATACTTTACTGATAATCTTCCAAATACTTTACGTATCTTAGAGAGATTCTGCCCTTGATTGATAGACAGGATCTGTCTAAGTTATATGGAATGGTTGTTAAGCATTATGAATTTCCACCCTGAGCTGGTAACATAATAGCATTTTGTAGGGACGATCTTCTTGTTCTTGTTTGAATCTACTACTGTGTTAAGTGTTTGAAGTTGGAATGATCAACAGGCGTGGCGTTATCCACAGCTGGAATTGTTTCCATTTTCTGATGTTATGTGCTAGAAACATTATGGCAAGATCTTTGTACATGTTGCAATATGCCTTATCCTCTCTCTGCTTACTCTAAAGAAGATTGCTGCTGCATAAGTTGGAAGTGGAGATAGATGGTGTAGGGAAGGACATGACACATGCTGTGCAACTGATTCAATTCATCAAGAATCAGCTGGCTTCTTGTGTTCCTTGCTTACAGTTGGCTACAATGTTACTATCTTGTATATACTCTTTGTCTTTTGGTTGGTATAGTTTTTGATTGTTGCAGGTGCTTTTGGATAGGTTTTTGGGGTTTTTGAGGTTTGATGGCATACCATGTTTTGATTTGGCAACTGAGCATAAGATTCTTTTGGCTCAATATATGGTGCCAAATGGTTTGCGGAACCTTGTTTTCAAAAGTTTTCTCTTTTGATGTGCAACATCATTTTATGGTATCATTCCCAGGCCTTCTGGCTAAAATATTGAACATGGCTCTTAAATGCAGGCCTTAGGGTAGAATTATTGAGTTTTGGTTTCAATTCCCAGGTCTTATCTCCCTTGTACGAATGAATTGATATAGCTGTAATGGTTTGCTTTCAAAACCATAGGAGTCTCTCACGACAATGTTTCATGTACCAATAAGTTGAGATGGTTTGCAATCCACCATGGGAGTAACCCTTTCTGGGTCTCAAGGATTGTCTAGCCCACAAGCAAACGGCTATGTGGTAAAGGCTATCCAAATCCGTTTTTGGCTGTGATGACTTGCCCAAAGTCATATAGTACTCAACCCACTATAATTCAAGTTTGGAGTGGTTGAAAATGGTTCCAATCTTCCATTGGCATTCCTTTTCTAGGTCCAAGTAGATGGGCTAGTCCCATGAGTTATTGGCTACTGGTAAAGGCTTCATCAAATCCATTTATTCTATGATTCACCTCTCCCCGGAGTTAACACACCATGGGATGTGATGAGAATCATATGTAACCCTGAATTGATGGATGTTGCTGAGGTGGTCCAAGTTTGTTGCTGCTTAAAGATTGAAGTGTTAAAGATGTTTAAAGGTCAATCAATTTGGTTGTTGCTGTTTTTGTTGCTGTTTCAATCCTCAAAGCTTTAAAGACTGAAGATCTATCTAGGAAACTAGAAGTTAACTATGTCAAATTCCATTTTGGGGGGGATTTGTTAGGTTATTTGTATTTTATTATTTTCCTACTGGTAGGTATGTAGTTCCTACTGGAGAGTAATTGTACTCGTTGTATTAAAAGTTCTATGGCAGGTATATAGTTTCGCTGGTTTCATTATTATACCTACTGGTAGAACAAATTAGTCCTGGTAGAGTAACGTAGTGACTCTGGGATAAGTTCTAGTATGGATAGACATGAGAAGTAATAGATAGTGTTAGATATTAGAAAAAGACTCGGTCACCCCGTGTATTTTACTGTTTATTATAGTTCGTAGTTTAATAGTTAATAGTACGTTTTTCGGTTTTAAGTCGGTACGATTACCGGTATATTGTAAGTAAATATATATAGCCTCTTCCAACTTTGGAAGAGGTAAGCTAGTCATAAATTCATTTACAAAGAAAAACACTTTCTCTCTCTAGAATATTCTCTCTCTAGAAACTAGCCAGATCCAAGAATCGACCCCGTGTTATGAATATAGGGGAAAACAATATACCACAATTGGTATCAGAGCTAATGGGATGATTAGATCGTGTGTATGTGCGATTTCTTGCTTGATTTAGATCAAAAAGTGTACCTTTGAAGTGTTCTAGCTCGTTTTTTTAAGATCTCCGAATTTTGTTGTTGGTAATGATAAAGTTTGGGTGTTTCTAGTTGCTATTACCTTGTGGTACTGTGTTGTGCAAAAGAAATCAAGCAAAATCGTTCAAAAGGGTGATTTATAGGTGATTTTGTGTGAAAAACGTCGTTGTTCTTCGTGGAGAGTTGCCAGAATTTCTTCCAGGGTTTGGCTGAAAAAAATAATATTTTATTAAGTAGGTTACCAACCCTCTGACACACGGTGGGTTGCTTAGGTGGTGGGTTGCTCAAGCGACGAGTTGTTACTAAACAGCGGTTTGCTTACCAGCGGTTTGCTTAGGTAGCGAGTTGCTCAAGCGGCGAGTTGTTACTAAGCAGCGGTTTGCTTACCAGCGGTTTGAACAGGTTATGAGCAGGTTGAATATTTTATTAGCAAATATCTTAAGAAAACTCAACGGCGGTTTGATTAAAATATTCTTCGCGGCGGGTTGCTTGGCAGCGAGTTGTGTTCGGCGAGTTGCCCTAAGATTTCACCAGCGAGTTGCCTTGATTCCTCGCGGCGGCGTTGCTTGGCAGCGAGTCTTTGTGTTCAGCGAGTTGCCTTAAAATTCCACTGGAGGTGGTTTGCTTTTTTCTTTGCAGCGGTTTGGATAGCCTTTGGCCGGCGAGTTGAGCCTTCTGTCTTGGAAATTTGAAATATTTCAAACTCGGGATTTAATATCCTTAAACAATACAAATCGTTAACTCACACTTTTAACGTACACTCACTAATTCATTAAATCGATCAAAAACATATCATTATCATAATAATACAAGATGTCTAAGTATGCAGAAGTCATAGTGTGCAGTGTTCTGATACACGCCACCATGCTTGACTAGACACAGACTTGAATCTTGGCAACAACGTATTCGTCTGTACTGTCTAGGAAAAAGGATAATGGAGGATATATGAAGTCCAATAAGAAGGGACCATTTCAGATGGGATAACGGTCTCAGATGTTGTTACTGGAGGAACGAGGTGCAGTTCAACAAGGTCCAGTACGTGCTAGAGTCCTTAACGACCTTTCGGCTGAAGAAAAGGAAAGGTTATAAAGCTGAATTCTGTGCCACAATATCCTACTTCAGGGGTATACCAAAAGGATATCTACTCACTCATCAAATCACTATACTGACGCCAAAAGACATTTGGGAAACGAGAGATGATCTGGAAGGGTTCTGAGTTAACAAGGATGCAGGGAATCTCAGTTATACGATGAATTTGAACACTTTCGTCAAATCAAAGGAGAAAACATTCAAGGATACTACGTTAGGTTTACGAAGCTCATTAATGACATGAGAAACATCAAGATGACCATGTCCAGGATGCAGCTTAACTCAAAGTTTGTGAACAACATGTTGCCTGAGTGGAGTAGATTCATAACTGAAGTCAAACTTAACAGAGGTTTGAAAGAGTCAAACTGTGATCAGTTGTATGCCTACTTAAAGCAACATGAGGTGCATGCTAATGAGAACAAAATTATGATGGAAAGTTTCGGTCACACAAATAATGATACCTTTGCGCACTAGTGTCGGACGCCGCAGTCAGCTAGTATCAACAAATCATCCAAATTCTCCTCAACCCACAACAACACACTTGCCTCCTCACCCCCCCCCCATCGTACAGATCACATCTTCCTCAAACTAACAATCAACTTAGAGCTTCGTCTAATGCAAGGAATAAAGCTATGGTTCAGGATGGGAAAGTTGTGGTTTAAGATGTCCGTGGAAGATACAATGCAAATAATCAAGGAAGGGACCATTTTCAGAGAACAATACAACGAGGAATGGTTGGTAGCTAGGAATGTAGGGAGGACAGAACAGGAGGAGTCATGGATTTTAAAATTTTTCCTGGACTAGCGAAACCCATCAAGTGCTACAACTGTAACGGATAGGGCACATTGCACGTGAATGTCCAAGGCCAAAGCCGACTTCAAGGAAAAGATGCTACTAATGCAAGCCCAGGAAAGTGGAGCAGTACTGGATGAAGAACAGTCGTTGTTTCTTGCAAAGAACAAGTTTACCAACGTTGATGATGATGTGGATGATTTCAACCGAGGAGGAATGGATTTGGCACTCAATCGTGGACATATTTGAAGTGATGCATGTGATGCAATAGACTCTGATGTTGATGAGGGTCCCACTTTACAGACCATGTTTATGGCAAGCCTACATCTGAAGATCCAATCTACGTGAAGCCGGGCCATCATAGACTCGAATAATCCATTTGAGGTACAAGATCATGATGCCTTTGTAGACCATATGGATGAGTATCATGATGTACACGAGATGCAAAACGATGTACAACACAACTACGTTGTTGACTCTGATGCTGACTATACGAGTGATAGTAATATTACTCCGTATGATCAGTATGTGGAAGACAACGAAGAACATGTTGTACAATGTAATGCATCTTCTGTACAAAGTAGATTAACAAATAAGCCAGATATGTTAATAAATGACTCAGTGACCTCTGAACTTGCGAGATATAAGGAACTGGTCGGGGAATATGAAAAACGGGCAAAGTTTGAATTAACTGATAGAGAACGAAAAATTGATGAACAAATGAGAATAATCATCTCGGACCGAAACAGAAAGGAAACTTCTTTAAAATCTGAACTTCATTCAGCACAAATACTCCTTAGTTCTACAGTTGACCATTATAAGTCAAAGACAGAAGAAGTAAAACTCTTGAAAAAGGATTTTAAACAAAAGGAAGACAAATTCCTTGAAGAGTTTTTAGACTTAAAGAAGATAAAAGATAAGATTGAAGATAGATTATACAAACAGGGTCAGTCTGCTCAAACAGTTCACATGTTGTGTCAACCAAAATCATTTTATGATGAAAAGCACAAGGTTGCAATAGGCTACACCCACTGTCATACATGACTCAGAGGATACACGTGAGTTAGCTGAGATAACTAGGAAAAGAATGCTGTTGAAAATGCAAAGCCCTCTATGTGTGGAAAATAAAATTAGGATTTCTCCCCCCGATTACTCGAAAGAGAACCTTCTTGCAACCTTTGCTCCCCAAAGAAATCTGACCCCAGAACAGATATTTTGGTCCATAGATGACAACAGAAAAAAGGCTGAGACCCTAGCTCGAAAACCAATTTCAACATTGACAGTGTATCCACCCAATACTCCTGTCAAGCTTGTCCCCAGAATTCTTCCAACTAAAAGTCAAGTGAAGATTAATCTTTATGTACTCACACAACTTTTTACTGAATTTGACAAAACTTGCAAAACTAGAATCACCCCATCAGGTCTGACAGAGGGGGAAAGAGGTTTTGAGCAAACGAAAAGATGTTACCTCACTGAAGTTATTCCATTTTTCAAAACTCTTAAAGAACACTTTGTTGGAGTACAAACAGCCCTCTTTAAAGAGGTTAAAGAAATGGAAAAGATTTTTGATCAAATGAATAACGAAGTGGACCAGAATTCTGTAGACAAGCAATGTGCTGAAATTGAAAAGAAAAACCTTCTCATTGAAAATGAGAATCTGATTGTTAATTGTTTGTCGACTCAACTGCTGTATGATGTGGCAAAATCACGTTGTCTAGATCTTGAAGCTGACATGTCTAAAGTTCATGATGAGTCAAAACTTATTTCAAAACTAGAAAGGGAATACCTAAATCTGCAATTAAAGTATCAACATCTTCAAGAAAGTTTTGATAATAAAAAGTCACAAGCATCACAGGAAGCTCCTGATTTCAGATCGTTCTTTAAAATCAAGAACCTCGAACATCAGATTCAAGAAAAGGATAACGTGATTGGACACTTGAAAGATCTAGTCACTAATGTGAATGACAGAAGTCGTGAGCCTCATAGTGCTGTAGATGTCACTGCTCTCATTGAACAAAATGATTGCGTTAGAATAGAACTAGAAAAGGTCAAACAACATTACAAGGAATTGTATGACTCAATTAAGATTGCGCGTGCTCACACAAGTGAAAAGACATCTACGATGTTAAATGAAATTGAGAGTCTAAAAGCTCAATTGCGAAGTAAAGAGCCTTGTTTCACTAGTGACTATGTCAAACCAAAAGTTCTTGCTCCTGGCATGTATGCCATTGACGTTAAACCCCATCCTCATCCCTTTAATAAGAACAATAGGATGCTCATTTAAACTATTTCAGCCATCTTAGGAGAATGTAGAAATCGGTTAGGAGATTGTAGAGGGAAGCTAGAGTAGTTAAACCACTGGATAATTCACTGGTTATTGCTTGCCAAACACTAAGTTATCTCAGGAATTGTTAGAATATGTGATTGGCACTTGCCCAAAAAGTTTCGGTGAAAGAGATAACAAGGCTCCCTCTACCCCTGTTACTAGGAAAAAGCAAGTTACGTTTAGTGATAAACCAGGAACTTCATCTAGCAACACACAGAAACACAAAGTGCACCAGAGATTTCAACAGACTAATATCCCTGTGATTCCCTCTACAGGAGTAAACGATTCCACTGAAGCAAGCGGATCAAAGCTAGACAATACAAGAAAAATAGGAACCTGCCTGCTAAGAGGAGAATAAGAAGGAAAAAAGTACGCCTTAGACAAATAGTCTGTTGGACAAAAGTGAATCGGTTGATTCTAGCATTAGCTCTAAGCGTGTTGTTAATTAATTCGAATTCTGAATCTGTGTGCAAAACGTGTAACAAATGTGTAAAACTTGCAAGACATGGAAATGTCGTGTTAATATTATTGAATTCAGTGAATGCTACTCTCCACTGTTACAACTGTCTTGAATAAAGGGAATCAGATCTGGAAACCCAAAAGGCAGCCGGTCTGATAACAGTCTTACAAGACACAAGCCGGGTTTGAAAGCTACTGGAAAAACTATTTGCAGAATATTGGTTTATCAATAGAGACCCACATGAAAACACTCACCTTAGAAAACTTGAATTGTGTGTTCTCATGGAGACCTAACAGGAAAGAAATTTGCCTAGGCGACAATGTGGCCCATTTAACTAAGCATTCTGTAAATGTTTCTACTCTATAGCTAACCAACAGACCCCAACAAAATTTGGGAACTGAAATTCCAAACTCTCCAAACTCAACTGGTTTTCAAATGCAGGTCTACAGTCATGCTTTTGGGTATCTGGGACTCAGCTTGTTCAAAACATATGACAGGGTAATCGTCAAAGCTCAGTGAATTCTTGTGGAAAAGTTCATTGGGTCAGTCAGATTCGGAATGATCACTTAGACTAACATAGGTTATGGAGATTAGTAAGGTGATAGTGGTGACTCAAGGAGTAACTACGTGGAGGGACTTGGACACCAATCTATTCTCTGAAGGGTAAATTTTGTGATTCTTATCTTGAAGTGACCTTCAGAAAGCATACTTGGCATTGTTCGTGATATTTACGGGTACAGATATCCATAAGGTAGTCGTTGAAACCAATTTGTACACTATATCGATGAGAAATGATAGCAGTCTTCTCGATATATTGTCTGTCCAAAGCTTCACAAGTCCAAATCATGTTGTGGCATCGTCTTAAACCATTTAAACTTCGCACGATAAATGATCTTGCTTGAAAAAATCTGGTTAGAGGTTCTACCTAGATTGAAAGTTTTGAAATAGTGATCATCTTTTCTTAGACCTGTCAACTTGGAAAAGGGAAGAAATACTCTAGTCACGTGGATGACTATTCAAGAGTTCACATGGGTAAAGATCTTGAGGTCAAAGGATGAAACTCCAGAGTTTGTCACCACATTTATTAATCAAAACAGGTTGGCCTCACAAAACAGTCATATTCATCCGCACAATAACGGACGAATTCGTCAACCAAGTTATGTCTGAATACAATGAAGGTGTTGGCATATTTCATCAAAAGTCTGTTCCGAGAACTCCTTAACAAAACGGCGTTGTTGAAAGACGTAATCGTACACTGGTAGAAGCAGCACGTACAATGATGATATTCTCGAAAGCTCCTATGTTTCTATGGGCAGAAGCTGTAGCCTCGTCATAACAAAACCCCTTATGAGCTTTTGCATGATAAAGAACCTGAACTTACAATCTTTCGAGTATTTGGTGCTCTATGGCTATCCAACAAATGAAGCGAAAAACCTAGAAAAATTCAGCCAAAAGCAAAACATCGGAATTTTCGTGGGTATGCTCTCGCAGAAGCGGCTATAGAATCTACAACAAAAAGAACTCGTCGACTAATGGGAAACAATTCACGTCACATTCGATGAGATGCATCAGTCAATGGCTCCTATACGCATGAGTTCAGGACCCGAGCCTTTCATCATGACCCCTGGACAACTCAAATCAGGTCTTGCTCCAACGGGGGGGGAATAACGAGCTGGAAATGTTATTCAAACCAATGTTTGATGAACAGACCTTGAACACACTCGGTCTAATGAACCAGTACCTTCGGCTACCTGAAAATATACGCACACGTTTCCACCAAGGTAACATTCTTTTGTCTACAACGATTGCTCAAGATGCACCATCGACAAGTGCTTCATCGTCAACATCCTAAATATCCAGCCAGTCCACCATCAGAAATATGCAGAAGAACCCACTCATCGAAGACAACCCCAATCAATTCTCGATGTTCATCATCCTTCACATAACCTAGTACCTGGAGATCTAAGGTTCGGCACAATCATCATCTGGGAATGTTAATTCAGAGAACCAATCCAAGTTAATTACCCAACCCACCACCAATCATCTCAGAATATAACCAAAGATCATCCTCTGGATATCATCGTTGGCATCCCTCTCGTCCTGTATCTACCAGAAAACAGTTTAGCATCCGATCTTTGTGTGCGTTTCCTACTGAACTGTCCAAAGTTGAGCCCAAGAACTTCAAAATGGCAGTGATAGAAGACTGCTGGTTTCAAGCCATGCAAGATGAAATTCATGAATTTGATCGACTTAAAGTATGGGAATTATATCCCCCCACCCTCGCCAATATATGTTATGGTTTATCGCTCTCAAGAGGAGCTTACAAAGTGAAGCTTGACTGAATATGTGATGTACTGAAAAACAAAGCTCGATTAGTTTGCAAAGGATATCTCAGGAGGAAGGTATTGATTTTGAAGAATCTTTGCCTCCATTGCAAGGATAGAGGCCATCAAATATTCATTGCCAATGCACAAACAAGAATACGATCATCTACCAGGTGGATGTCAAAACTGCTTTCTGAATGGTGATCTTCAAGAAGAAGTCTTTGTCCAGTCAGCCTGAAGGTTTGAAGACCAGGAAAATCCTAACTCACGTCCTATCGTCAGAAGAAGGCCTTTATGGGAAAAGCAGCACCAAGGGCGTGGTATGACACACTCTCAAAAAGTCCTGTGGCCAACAATTCTTCAAAGGCGCCGTGGATCCAACGCATCACCCGCAAATCAGTCAAACAATTCTACTTGTTCCTAATATACTTAGATGACATCATTTTGCCTCAACATCATAATGCTTGTAACACAATATTTCAAAAGAGATGAGCTCCAAATTTTTAGATGTGATGATGGTACAAATGTCTTTTTTCTTAGGCCTACAAGTTTTCTCGAAAGTCCCGGATGCATCTTTATTAACCAAGCAAAATATACTCTCGAAACCCTTAAAGAAATATGGAATGTGAATCTCTCTGACCCTTCGATACACCAATGGTAATCGATTGAAACTTGACCGAGGATCTCATGGGGATTCCAGTTGACTAAACTCGATTCAGAGGAATGGTTGGCTCCCTTATGTACCTTACAGCCAATAGACCCGACCTTATATTTGCCATTTGCATGTGTGCTAGATATCAGGCTAAGCCTACCAAAAAGCACTTTGAAGCTATCAAACGGTCTTTCGGTACTTAAAGAACCATTAAAATAGGTCCTTGGTATTCGAAAAGACAACGCAATGTTTACTAACACTTATGCAGATTCGGATCATGCGGATGTCAGATCAAGAAGAAGTACGTCGGAAGTGCCAGTTTCTTGGAGTATTGATTGGTTACTGGTCATCAAGAAACAAAGAAGCATGGCAATATCAACCACAAAGGCTGAATACATCGCCATGTCTGGATGTTGTGCTCAAATCCTTTGGATGCGATTCACAGCCAAAACTACGGATTTGACTTCAATAAAATTCCTCTGTACCATAGTTAACAAAAGTGCTATTCTCCTTTGCTGTAACAACGTCAGCACTCTCAGCTCTAAACACATCGACAAACGACACATTTCATCCGAGAGCAAGTGGAAAATAGTGTGGTTAACTCTACTTCGGGGAAACGAATTATCAACTGGCAGACATCCCACCAAGCATTACCACGAGATACGGTTTAAATTTCTTCTTCCACCTTAGCCATGAAGCGTTTGACCCCTGAAATTCTCAAATGTCTTCAAGAAGGAGAGATGAGTAAAACCAAATGCCTTCCATGTAATCCATTTGTAATATAAGTTCCATTAAACAAAAAAAAACATACTTAAAAGGCTTAAAATTAATTAATAATAATAATAATAAAATACTTAGGAAATCTTTTAAGTCATTTGGAATTACTAAAAGGCTTGCAATTACATCAGATTGCAACCCGGTTTGATGCATGGGCATGGATTACTTTATATCCATGCTTTATGGGGGTGTTGTAAAACAATGGTGAGCGAAGAGCTGTTCGCCTGATCTTTTCTTCTCAATCAACGACTACAGCTCTTTCAATAGAAAACGGGTCGTTGTTTGAGGGAGAGTAAATGGAAAAAATCTAAAGGGTTCTAAAAGACAGTTGGATGCTATGAAAGTGTAATTATAAGATGTTTGTTGTATTCTAATGGGTTAATATTTGAAGGGGAGTTAATTAATTTTAACTCAAAGGTCCAAAGTTATCTAGGGTTGTAATGTTTAAAGTTTAAAAAGCTATAAATATTTATTGCTCTATGTTTCCTTAGCCTTATTAACCATAATGACCCAGTTTGGCCAATTGCCTAAACTAGAAAGATCCTTAGAAATACTTAAAACAAAAAACAAAAGAAGATGGAAACCTAAGGGGCTGAAACTGCCAACTTTCTAACTTAGGAGTATAAAGATGGCGGCGAGTTGCCATTTGGTCAAACCTTTTCGAAAACCGGTCAAAGAAAAAAACACACACACACACTCGCAACTCGCCGCCAAGAACCAAGTCTCAAATCGCCGATTTCCAGTGTTTCGAGCAAAGGTATGTATCGGTCCTTAATCTATATCATTTATTTAGTGTGTATATCAAAGGAATCGAATGAAAACACATTAAAAAGTGTAGAAAAATAGATCTAGGGTCGTTTTAAGATGAGTACACCAATGTAGTGTTGTATGGTGTGATCTAGTTGCTGGGAAGTGTTCATAAGGTATATATTAATGAGTTTTGATGTGTGGTTTTCTATCTCAAACATTAGTGAATGAGTTGCCTTTGATTCTTAACGGCGGGTTGTAGTTTAAAAAGTAGATATATGTGTGTTTGATGAAAAGAAATGGAAGCAATGTATATCTATGAACATAGGAATGCCTTAGGATGTGAATAGTGTTGAAAAAGGAGTGCGGGTTTCGAATCTTAAGAAACCGGCCCAGATGGGCGAGTTGCGTATAATTCTAAACGGCGAGTTGGTTTATTTTTATATTTTTTAATAAATTACTCACCCGCTGGTTCATAACACGGCGGGATTGAATTCATAGCGAGTTTGCCAACGATCGGGTTGGCTTACACGGCGGTTGACTCATAGCGAGATTGCCCCTAAACGGCGGTTGACAACAGCGAGTTGTCTAACGGCGGGTTATTGACAACACGATTGCTCAACGGCGGGTTGACTAACCACGATTAATATCACGAGTGCCAAAACAACGGGTTGACTAACAGCGGGTTGCCTAACAGCGGGTTGCCTAAACGGCGGGTTGATTAACAGCGAGTTGCCTTACGGCGGGTTGACTAACAGCGGGTTGACTAACAGCGAGTTGCCATAATTTTCTTTTATTTTATTCCAACAGGTAAACCGCCGTCTCTCGGCGGTTTGGTCGAATATTTTTATTTATTAAAATATTCAACCCGCCTCTTTTTGCGGCGATTTGCTCGATTCTCCTAACGGCGAGTTGGCATTCTGGCTGGCGGCGGTTTGGGCTAAGTTTCATATTTTGGCCCATTAAGCCCAATAATCTATCAAGGCCCCTTCGAATGACCTAGTTGCTTGTCTAAACTCCCATCCGGGCTTAGTTAACAAGTAATTGAACCTGTTGGATAATTCTGCATCCTGTGCGATCATGTGTAGATTTTCATCAAACGAGTTACCACTGTTGTTAATCAATCGTGAAGTTACATGACTTTTATCAATGCTAACGTTCTCTCTAACATTGTTTCTCTATAATGTTTGTCTTCTTTGTTAAATGCTCCTCTGCAGAATACGATGGCAGAACAAAATGTTCCCACTCAACCTCCTACAAGAACAGATGAGCAGATTGTACCTCGCTCTCAGTGGTTAACAATCGGGAAAAGCAACCTACTTTTCAATGCACAAAAGATTCAAAGGAACCCCATCTTTCAGATATCAGTGGACATCCTGAGTAATACCAACTTCTTCCAAGCATTTACTGCCTTGGCAAATGTTCCTGCTATCTACCTGCAACCGTTCTGGAACACAATGAAATATAACGAGAAGACAGGGGTTTATAGTTGTCAAGTTGATGAACAATGGTTCGATCTAAGTGTTGATCTTCTCAGCTCATCCGTTTGAGTTACCTCCGTCTGGTAACACTGTCATTGATTTTGTTAATGAGCTGGGGTATCTTGAACCTGTAGAAATTGTCTCCAACATAAGGGTAAATTATGTGTATCAACCATGGAGAGCAATTCTAACCTTGATCAACCAGTGCTTGACAGGAAAGACTTCTGGCAGTGACAAACCCAGACACCCAGTTCTGCAAATGCTGTGGGGAATCGTCACTCAAACTAATGTTGATTTTGGTATGTGCTTAAATACACATACCTTTTACCTTTAAAAACGAGCTAAAATAACCAAAAACGGACTTAAAATGCCAAATATACGCTTGTTTTGCTAATTGTATTGTGCAGGAACGGATAACTAAGAAAAGGACGAAAAACAAAGCCAAAACGACAAAACCGGACTCGGAATGGAAAAGACTGTGAAAGACAAAGCCAAATCGAAGCCGAAAAGTCAATCAAGTCAAAAAGTCAACAGAAAAGTCAACTGGTCAAAGTCAAAGTCAACCCAAGTCAACCCCGAGGCCAAAAGTCAAAGAAATATAAGTTTAGGGACTGAAATTGTAAATCCCTAAACTTATATATAAAGAAGAAAAGAGAAAGAAAAGAAGACAAGGGCTTAAACTGCCAATTCGGCAAAGCTATACCACAAGGGCCAAAGCTGCCAAAGATCCTAACTTGTACCACCAAGGACTTATGGTGCAAAGAGTTATATAACTCTTGGGGACTTGTTTTGCCAAGTCCCCAAAAGTTATATAACCACAAGGACGATGGGTGCAATGAGTCAAATAACCATGAGGGACCAACTTTGCCAAATTCTCAAACCCACGCCTGTCACTTTCTTTTTGTATAAACCAGCTTTTCCCGCCCTTTTTCCCTCAAAACCCAAGGCAACCTCACGGGTTTATAAACTCATTTTTACCCTGTAGATTACCACCACCACCATGGGTAAACCATTTCCCCCCTCCTCCACTAAGTTTCCCAGCTGTAAGAATCCCATTTGGCAATCCCACAATTCCCCAAACCCCATCCCAACGGCCAAGATTGACTTTTGAAGAATTAAAGGCCAAGATTGGAGGCTGTGAACACTCTCACAAAACAAACACACCTGTGTTTGTGTGTCTACAAGAAAGCACAAGACAAGAAAGAGAAGACACAAGCATAGTCGAATTTGTTTCCTATTTAAAGAGCATTGTAACAGCCATTGTGGCAAGTAGTTTTTAGTGTAGTTTTTAAAATAGTTTAAGTATTTTTTTTAAGCTAATTTCTTTTATGTACTTGTAATTCTCAGTTTTAATGCAAATTCAAGCTCTTTTTACCTAATAAGCTCTCATAAGCTCTTTTGAGCTTATACTTGTTCATAAGCTCAAATTCAGTTGAAAACTTGTTCAAAGTCATTAACTTACTAGTTTAATTCATTTTACATCAAACATGATCACTTGAGTCCAGTTAAATCAAATTTGGAAGCTCAAAGAGGTAATAAGCTTTAAAGAGCTTATTGAGCTTATAGCTCAAGGTTTAGGGGCTAGGGAGCCACTTAGGTGTATGTTTTTAAGCCACTCACTCTACAAGAGTGGCTTTGGTTCTGAGACTACAATACTCTCAGGTTCCATTTCTCAAGTTTAATTTCAGCTTAATCCTAGCTTTTTCATTTGCTTATCACTATTCATTCCTGTTCAATTCTGTCAATTATATTTGTTTAGGTTTGATATTAAGCTGTTTTAAGTTTTCATTAAATAAAATTTGTGTAATCTCACTTTATCTTTCAAAACTGTCACTTAAGTAGCATAAGCTAGGAGAGAAAGTGGCTTATTTCTCTTAATAAGCTATAGGTTTTCTTATTCAAGTAGCTTAATTAGGTGAAAAATAGTGTGAGTAGATAAAAGGTTTTAGCTGGTTTAGTTTTTAAAACAGTTTTTAAGCTCATTTTAGTTGGGACAGAATTGGTAAGGGGTGTTTGGGTCAACTATGAAAACGGGTCAAAAGGGTTGTGTGCATGGGTTAAGGTGTTTTGGTTAACTTTAGCTTAATCTTTTAAGCTCTTTGAAGCTGTTTCAAAAGTCTTTGAGGTTCCACATTGTCTTTTTAAAGATTTTCAAAACCATTTTAGAAACTGTGAGATTTTTAAGATACCACAAGTGCTTATTTGGTTAAAGCACTTGTGAGTTTAAGTTTAAGTGTCAAAAAGGTGTATTTTGTGGTGTTAACAAAGCTGTAACAAACCCCTTGTTTTTTCTTTGACTTTATAAGTCAAAAATCACCAAGCCTTTTGGTGGCAGTTTTAAAAAGCCCAAAAGACCTTTTTCACCACACAAATTCAGCAAGTGTTTATGGTTTGTAAAAGCTAAAAATTGGTGCATAAGCTCCTCTTACACTACACTCAATCTGTTTGAGCTTAATTTTTTGTTTAGAGCTTATTTGACAGCTTTTTGAAAGCTGTCAAATAAGCCCCTTGAGATTAACCTTAAAGCTCCCCTGGTGCAAAGGGGAGACTTTAAGTTCTCATTTCTTGGCTTTTAAGTGACCTAAGGGCCAATTTCTTGGCTTATTTAGGGAGCCTATAAGCCCTTAGATAAGCCCTTCAAATTTCAGCCATTAGGAAGCTTTCTAGGTAGCTTAATTCTAAGCTCAAGTAAGCCCTTTGACTGTTTTTAGCTTAAGTTAGGTATAGGGATTGCTTAATTTTCAGTTTTGCTTATTCAGCTTATTTCATAAGCTCACTTGTGTCAAAATAGCTTATTTAGATTAGTTTAGCCCCCTTTTGCTTATTTTTCCTTTTCCTAGCTTATTTGCCTAAGTGACTTAGTAACATTTTAGTTTTAAGCTTTATTTTTAGTTTCTGTCAAAAATAAGCTGTTACAGCTTATTTAGCTTTAAACTTTTAGTCCTTTAGCTTATCTAGCTTAGTTTAGACTCCCTTTTGCTTATTTTAGTCCTTAGCTTAGCTTATTCGACCACAAGAGGCCAAAAGACTTAGAAAAATTGGCCTTTAAGCTCATTTAAGCCAAACTGTCAACTTTAAGCTTATTTTTAAGCTTATTGACAGCTTTTCAGCAAAAGTTGTAGAAGACAAAGTTGTTGAGCCCCACGAGCTTAACAACTTTGCTTCTTTGAGTTTTCGAAAAAAAAAAGGGGAGGCTAGCTTATTCACCCACAAGTCCACAAATGACTTAAGCCATTTAGCCTTTAAGCCATTTAAGCCAAACTGTCAACTTTAAGCTTATTTTTAAGCTTATTGACAGCTTTTCTCAAAAAGTTGTAGAAGACAAAGTTGTTAAGCCCCACGAGCTTAACAACTTTGCTTCTTTGAGTTTTCGAAAAAAAAAAGGGGAAAGACAATTGGTCCGGGTGAGCAAGACTCGAACCCGTGACCAATCGATACATTCCCCTTTTACACAACACACTCACCGCTGCGCCCTTGGGTCTTTTTCGTTAAAGACTCAAGGGCTTTACTACTTAAGGGTGTTTTAGCTTTATAAGCTAATAAGCTGTAACAGCTTATTCGGGGCTTATTCCTTAAGCAAACTTTGTGTTTTTTATTTTTCGTGGGATTGTCATAGGGTCTAGTATTTTTTGTAAATTTTTCAGAATTTTTCGAAATCATTTAATATTTTTTATAATTTAATTTCGTTAAAAGTTTATTTAATTCATAAAAAATACAAAAATTATCAAAAAAATATTTTGCTTTTTTAGAAAATTTTCTTTTGTCATCTAGTTTGTAGGAAAAATATAAAATTTTTCGTAGGGTCATTTTTACAACTTTTTACTTTTTAAAGAACGGTCCGGGTGCGGTTTTTTGTCTTGACTCGTTTTTGGGTCAAACGAACTCCGTTTTCGGTCTAGTCTTTTTCATTCTTCGTTATTTGTCCCGTAGAGTAGTTTAGAAGTGAAAAATTTTCCGTAGGGTTATTTTTAAAGATTTTAGGTTTTTCCCCCTTTGTTCGGGATTCGTGCTTTCGTTTTTTAGCTTAAATTCACAATTTTTAGGTTTTTCTTAAACGTTTTTGTTTGTTATTGATTAATTTGACTTTTTCACTCTCTCAATTCAATTCTCTCCTTCAAACTCAAATCTTCGATTGTATCGATTTTCCAGTACAGCCTCGTTGGGGATAAACGACCCGGGAACACTCTATACTACTTCTCGGTATCATTGATCTTGTTGATTTTTATACTTATATATATTTTATTATATATTATATATTTACAGTGTGAATTTCACCAATCAATTTTTGGCGCCGTTGCCGGGGAGGCTGTGAAGCCGTTTATCGTTACGTTTGATCAATTGTGTTTGAAACTGTGAATATTTTCTTTTATTATAAAAATATAAAAAAGTACAAAAATATTTTTTATTTCTTTTAGTATAATTATCAGATAAAAACCAAACAAAAAAAAACCAAAAATAAAAAAACATTGTCCATAAAAAAAGAAAATAAAATTCACAAATTGGTAAAATACCAAAATATAATATTCTCAACTGAGGTATTATCATAATAACTTCCGGTGAACTTGTTGGTTCCCAACTCGAACAAAATATTTAAAAACTTGCCTTTTGTGTCTCTTACGACGTACGGCTCACCTTGAAAAGTTAAACAAACTATAAAGTGGGTATAAGGAGGGTTGTTCCTAGGAACTACGACCCGAAAGGAGAAATAAGCTTCGCGCTATTCCTACTCCTCCGCTCACCTGTGAGTTTATCTTTTTGAGAGCTACCGTGAAGTAAGTAGATTATTTGGTTTAAGTTGTCTTATCTCATTGTCCGTTAAAATCAATTGTGAATAAATCTTTGAAAAACCAAAAAAATTAGTGTAAATTTTTCTTTTGAGTATACTATTTGTGCAAGCTCACTCGTCTCAAGCCCGTATGACGTCGACAACCTCAAGTTCGTCAAACTTCTGTTGAATATCTAATCTGAGAACCTGTATAATCCACCCATAGTTTACGATGGCTATGAAGCGTACTATGGCACAATTGGCTCGAAGCACCCACCGAGGGTTTACGAGGATGCGATAGTTATTCCTTGAAATCACCGCGAATAAAACTTGAGATCAAGCATGGTCTTCTGAATCTTGTCCAAAACACGGCAATTTTTTTTGCAATGATAAAGAAACTCCACATGCTCACATCCGTTATTCACCAAGATCACTTCCAACATGAAGAATCCGAACGTACCAAATAACGCGGTTAAGCTTAATGCTTTTCCCATTTTCTCTCGAAGGGGCAGCCCGGATTTGGCTAGAAAAAGAACCCCCTCGGTCGATTGAAACATGGGATGATCTTGTTTCGAAATTTATTAACAAATTCTTCCCGCCCTCTAAAACGACAAATCTCCAGAAATGAAATCAACGAGAATTCAAGCAAAAGATTTGATGAGACGTTTTATGAGGCCTGGGATCGTTTCAATGATCTTTTTTAAGGGAAACCCTCCATCATGGGTTTCCAGATTGCATCAACACGATAATTCCTAATAATGCCCTAAATTCAAATGATCAAGATTCATTTAACTCAGCTGACAGGTGGTAAACTTCTTAGAACAAAATGCCTCGTAATGTTTAAAAATCATACGAGAGGCAAGACCTAAAATTACTAGTCAAGAAACAAAGCAGTTGTAGCTAAAATGAGTACAAGTTCTACCACCCAAGCAGTCCATCTGAGTGCTGAACTCAAAGACATGGTTTCGGCATTAATTCTCGATAGAAAAGAAACCAAACCCCAGCTGTTCCCGCCGCGCCGTAAAAGCGTTGAACAAAGTTGTGTAACATGTGGGGGAGGTCATTCAATCAAAAACGTCCAGCCACTAACAGCAACAAGTACCCAATCCAACATTCAAGAGTAAGTGTCCCAGGCCGCGCCGGCCAATTTCAACCAAGCTAATTCTGGGTAACGACCTCCGATGGTCTCAGAATCAAATTCGGCCCTCCTGGTTTCCTCCAGTATCAGAATCTCATCAAATAATCAAAACAATTTCAATCGAGGAAATAACTTCAATCAAAACAGAGCAACAATTTCAACCAAGGCAGATTTAGCCGACCTCCGGTTCATCAACCAGTATTCATCAACCAGTCCTCATTCAAGGGACCTCTCCTCAGACACACGTGTGCAAGAACAGATTTTGAAAGATATGTCACAGCAAATGATTCAGAGTTGAGAAACATGCAACCAAGGCAAAACCTGCAATCCCAATGGCAAATATAACTGATAGCTTCCTCCCCTAAACTTGATATTTATCTCCAAAATCATCAAGTTTCTTCATTGAAAGTTTCATTAATCACCAGGAGGATGCTTCCAAACACTTCATTGATTCTTAAGTTGTTTTGTGAGAAGTTTAAGAAGCTGATATGCCATTTCACTAAAATAATCACATTGAAGCTTCTTGTTTAACATATCAGTAATTGTAGCAGGTGTAAGGGGATATCTCTTTTCTACCAGCATGTGAATGTGCATATGTTCATCCTTAAGGAATAAACTCCACAAGAGTCATATAGTTTCCAATCCAACACTCTGTAATCCTGTTGATTCCTCCAGACTCTGTCTTCAACATGTGGTTCAAACATTGTCTTTAAATCTCCTCATAGAATCAAATCTAAGTCCTCCACTGGTCTTGTTGATCCATATTTAGCTTTTACCAATTTCCACAAAGTTTCAAAATCTTCCCTGTCAAAGCTTTTAAGCATATGACTAAAGACTAAGTACATCTTTGAACTTCTATCTGCTCTGATGATCTGGTAATAGTTTTTCTTTCCTTCTTTATGAATCTTCTAGTCAACAATGATTAAAGGCTTAGTAGCCAAAGCAATAGCATCAATTGCTACTTCCTCTTCATAAGGAACAATTTTCATAAGCTTTTTAATGTTAGCTGCTTCTTGATCATCATCCACTTCAGCTGTTTCTTGAACATCATCTACCTTTTGCCTTTTAGTGACCTCTTATTCTAGTTCATCTCCTGCTCTCTTTGAACTACCTTCCACCAAGTCTGTTCTATAATCTATAAACATGTTCACCCTTTTGAAAGCTTTGTCAAACAATTCTTTGATAGAATTAAAGTCTTTAGATTTCAAGTCTTTGTGCTTCTAACCTTCCATATTCTTAAGGTAAGTAATCATGATCTTCTTCTGTTGAGTTTGGTTGGTGGTTTGTTCCTCTTCTCATCTGCTCTTTTAGCTGCAAAGTGCTTTCTTCTTTGCTCTATAAGTTCTTTAACCAATGTGGCTTTTTGTTTAGTTGTGAACTGCTCTTGTTCTTCAGCTTATAGTCTTTGAGCCAACTTGTAATCAGCATCAACCTTAGCCTGAATATCATCCCATTCTTCAGTCAAGATCTTTCTCCCTTGCAAGTCTATCATCATCATCAAACTCAGCTTGTAATCTGATAGCTTCTTGTTCATTAAAACTGATTTGATCTTTCTTCTTCAAAGGCTTCTTAGGTTCTACCATAATTCCTTTGCCTTTGTCCTGAACTTTTGCCTGTGATGGTTATGAGGAAATTGTTGTTGTTATAGATGTACCCAGCTCAGTAATGATAATTCCTTTCCTTGGAGTTGGAATTGTAGCAGTTGTTGTAGTTGTAGCAGCACTAACCTTTATACTGGCAGCACTAACTTGTACACTTGGCTCTTCTATAACATTGGCTTTTACCTTGGGTTTTACACTTTTCAAAGTAGCAAGTGCTTAAGCCAAAGTAACTTCATTAACAGTCAAATTCACATCTTCAGTAGCAACTTCTTGTTCTGCTAACTTCTTGTTCATTAACCAAGGTAATGTCTTCATCAGCGTCAATAGCATTTATCCTCTCCTGTTTGGATGCATCCTCACCCAAACTTTCTTTATCTCTAAAGGATTCTACCTTAGCTATAAGACTAACTTTGTATAACCTTTTAAGCCTATGAGTTCTTGACCTCTTTTTCTGTTCAAGTTTCTTGACCTTCTTTTTCAAACTAACAATCTCATTTCCTTAAGTGGTCTTTGTCTGCTCTAAATCAATAACCCTTTGTTGTAAATTGGTACATAATTCCATCAATTCATTAAGTTTCAGACTATCATCACCACTTCTAAGTGTGTTACCTCTTGCGAGCAGTGGATCATTGGAATGTTTAGATACATTCTCAAACCTAGTTTGAGCAATAGTATCCCCCATGGTTTCTTGGCGCCTGGGACTACCACCTAAAGTAGTTCCTAGGGAACTAGATTCATTAGGTGTTGCCTTAGATTGGGTCTTAGCTATGTTACCACTGTCCTGCTCTGCTTTTAAGCTAGAAGCAGTAGTGGCAACCCTCACCAAACTGTCATCCAACTCCTTATAGACAGCCTCATCTGCTACATGTTCAGTAAGACCACTAGACTGAGGTATCTGAGTGTCCTTTTCTTTGGCTTCCTAGGTTTTTGTTTCTTTTAAGGTTGAGATATTGATGGTTGAATAAAAGTAGGTGTGTGATAGGGATCAGTGGGATTTGCTAAACCTTCACCCATTTCTGCTTGATCTTGTACCACCATTATTTGGAATAATGGTGTTTCCCTTCTAGAAAAACCTTTCCCTACCCTACTTATATTCCCTAATATCTTCTTAGTGTGAGAGGGTGCAATATATATTATGTTGTGAGTAGGCATCCCATCAAGTTGTTTATCCAAAAAGACTTGTATAAACCTTGGATACATACATTATCAAAGTTATTCACCAAAAATGTATTTTGAAAAGTTAAACTTCTGGTTTGTAGCTAAACAGATAATTGCAGATGCCATAGTGCTACTAAACTCATTCCATGCAGTAGTCTTAGAACTTAGGCATTGTAAAATAGTATGAATCAGAAATTTCCATTGTGGGGAAAAGAATGCCTTATAGAAAGTAAGCTTCTGTGAAATTTTCTCATACCCCATCAATGTAAGTTGTTCAAAGATGGTAGAATTGGGTAGACAATCAACACCTTCAGCATCTTCTAGTTGAAGATCTCTTCTCACAGTTGATTCAGTTATGATTATCTTCTTTCCATCCAATAGGGCTTGTAACTGTACTTCCCCGTTGACAGTTTTGACCTTGACAGTAGCCCAGAATTGTTCAATACATGAAGTATATATATTGGGATTAACGGTTAAAGCATACTTTATGGGGTGTGTATTCAGAAAATCCACTATTTGTTCAAACCCTTCACATTCTGCAGGTTTAGACAAAAATGCAACCATATTGTGAGTATCTGCAAACTTTAGATCTGCCATTTGTGTTGGGTTTTGATGATGAATGATAAAATTGAGTTAGGGTTTGTGATTAGAGAGTATATGAGTGAATGAAATTGATTAAATGAGTGATTGAAACCCTTAATCGAAGTATTTATGAAAATACCCTCAACAGCATTAACTTTCGCCCAGCAGTAGTAAGTTATGCCTAGCAGCATTAATTTTCACCAGCAGTAGTAAGTTTATGCCTAGCAGCATTAACTTTCACCAGCAGTAGTAAGTTTATGCGTAACAGCATTAACTTTTACCAGCAGTATTAAGTTTATGCCTAGCAGCATTAACTTTGAGTCACCAGCATTAACTCCAATTCCATTCCAAACACTCTGTCTGTTTTTAATATATTCAACTCTCTTTCTGTTTTTCAACTCACCACTTCTCTTAATTCTTTTACTCACCAAATCACTCTGTCTGTTTTTATTCCACACAGCTCTCTTTCTGTTTTTATTCTCACCAATTCTCTCAATTCTTTTTCTCACCAAAACTCTCTGTCTATTTTCTCTAATAACCAGCTTTTCCATCATCAATCTAACACTTTTCTTTGCTTTTTCTGCAAAATGTTAGTCCAAAAACCAAGAAAACACAATCCATAGCAATTTTCACAATAATCACAGTATTAATTATACCTAACAGTATTAAGTATAACTAACAGTAGAAACTCAGCAGTATTAAGTATAACTAGCAGCACTAATTATACTTAACAACAGAAACTTTTAATGACATGAATAACAGTACTAATTCATACAAAACTCTACAAAAACATAAAGAGATAAAAGATTTTAAGGATTTAGCATTCCAATACTACAAACAATATGAAACCTACTTACATCAAAAGCTTTTGTAAGTAAATTTGCAACATTCTTGTCAGTATGGATTTTGACCATTTGAATAAACTTTTTTTTATTGCAATCCCTAATAAAATGATGTCTAATCTTATATGCTTTGTTTTTGAATGAAAAATAGGATTTTTAATTATGCAAATAGTACTGTTATTGTCAATAAAGATCTTGGTATGCATAAAATTGTACCCATAATCAAGTAGTTAATTCTGAATCCAAAGCACTTGTCTACATCAACTTGAAGCAGCCACATATTCAGCTTCAGTCAGTGAATTTACAACACTGTTTGTTTCTAGCACTGCCATGATATAATCTACTTTATAAGGAATGACAACCTCCTGTGTTAACATCTATCCAAGCTTGCTCCACAAAAATTCACTATCAGTGTAATAGCTACCAAATCAAAGAAGAATATTTTTAGATACCAAAGGCCCAATTTTGGTTGACCTTTTAAGTACCTAAAAATTCTTTTCATAGCATGAAGATGTGAAACCTTTGATTGACTTGGTAAACTAGCACATGCACTACTGCAAACCGAAGTCAGGTCTTTTAAGATGTAATATACATCAATTGAAACAATCATTGACCTATACATATGAACTTCCACTTTTCCACCATCTTCATCTTGAGCAGAAGACCTTTTAAGTCCATTGGTGTGCTTGCAGTCTTGACTTTTGTAAACTAAAATTATCTTATAGAATATCACCAATATGATTTTATTCTTGACTAATAAATATGCCATCCTTCTTCTGCTGCACTTGTAATCCCAAGAAGAATGTAAGTTCTCCTATAGAACTCATCTGAAATTTCTCATGCATCAACTTCTCAAATGCATTGCATAGCTCCTTCTTTGTTGAACCAAAGATGATATCATCGACAAAAACTTGGACCAACAAAATATCACCTTTATGTCTTTTGATGAATAAGGTCTTATCAATTTTCCCTCTTTGAAACCTATTGTACAACAGATATGTTGACAAGGTTTCATACCAAGCTCTAGGAGCTTGATGTAGTCCATATAGTGCCTTTTCAAACTTGTATACTCTATCAGGAAAGTCTGGATCTTCAAATCCTGTGTGGTATGAACAACTAATACCTCTTCTTTCAATTCCCATAGAGAAAAACACTTTTTACATCCATTTGATACACCATAAAATCTTTAAATGAAGCATAAGCTAAAAATAGCCTAATTGCTTCAATTCTTGCAACAGGGGCAAAGACTTCATCATAGTCAATCCCTTCTTCTTGTGTGTATCCTTGAGCAACCAATCTTGCTTTATTTCTTATCATAATTCCCCTTTCATCCTTTTTATTCTTGAAAACCCATTTAGAGCCTATAGCCCTTTTTCCATTTGGTAAATCTACTAAAGTCCAAACTTCTTGTAACTTGAATTGTAGAAGCTCTTCCTGCATAGCCTCTATCCAGCTTGGATCCTTCAATGCATGAATTACCTTTTTGGGTTCTTCCTGTGATAAAAAGCAAGCAAACAAGCAGTTTTAAAGGTCTTTATGGTTTGTTCTTTGTTGAATAGTACTAACAAACCCATGTGTAACCTTTGCCTTTTTTTGTGTTATGAATATTTCATTTATAGTCCTTTGACTATTTGACTTTTGTTAGTTTATTCAGATTTTTGTACCGTGTTGACGGTGGTGATTTTATGAGATATGTGATGAATTGTGGTTTATTGTGATTAATAATCCCTTTTGGAAGGTATTATTGTGTTATGTGTATTCCGGGTGGTTTGACCCTAAATTTAAGAATTCCGAAAAACGAGTTTGACACGACCGATTTTAATGTCCACATGAGTTTTAGAAGGCTGTAAAGTGCAAATATGTCGTGTAAATACTCTAGGTTAATGGAAAAGTATTTTTAAAGTGAATAAAAATGCTAATTAACTTTGGGGTAAATTTTACGGTTGAGTTTTATGAGTATTTAAGTGATCCCGACACGAAAAGAAAGGCCCGAGACCCCATGGGATACCATGGCCGGTCAAAAGAAGACTAGGGAGACAAGGTGGCTTAATTTTAGCTAACCTTGTCCAAATTGTACATAAGATGTTTTCCTTATCCTCATTTTACACATAGTTCATTTTCAAAATTAAAAAAATATCATCTCCCTTCTCTCTTGTGTTCGTCCGCACCTACAATACACACACTCTTATAATTTTTGAAGTTGATCCAATAAAACAAGAAGACATAAATATTTTATGTGTTGATTTTAGTGTTTGGTTATTTATTTAAACATTTGGGTTCTCCGGTTCGTGTCGAAATCACAAATGAAGAATTCTTGTAATTTTCAAATTTAAATTTCATTTGTCCTTTTGGGTTTATTTTGATGCATAGATGTTAGTTGTACAAGTTGATCATTGTGAAAATTGATTTTTGAAAGCTGGTATGTGCTTAATTACACATACCTTTTACCTTTAAAAACAAGCTAAAATAACCAAAAACGGACTTAAAATGCCAAATATACGCTTGTTTTGCTAATTGTATTGTGCAAGAACGGATAACTAAGAAAAGGACGAAAAACAAAGCCAAAACGACAAAACCGGACTCGGAATGGAAAAGACTGTGAAAGACAAAGCCAAATCGAAGCCGAAAAGTCAATCAAGTCAAAAAGTCAACAGAAAAGTCAACTGGTCAAAGTCAAAGTCAACCCCGACAAATCCAAAAGTCAACATGTAAAGAAATATAAGTTTGAGGGTTAAAATTGCCAAACCCTAAACTTATATTTATAAGAGAAAAAAGAAGAAAAAGAAAAGAAGGGCCATATTGCCATTTAAGCAAAGTAACAAGTGGGGGGGCAAAACTGCCAACTCCCCTAACTTGTACACCAAAGGACGAGTGGTGCAAAAGGTGTTATAACCTTTGGGGACTATTTCTGCCAAGTCCCCAAAAGTTATAACACCACAAGGACCATAGGTGCAATCCAACAAAACACTTTGAGGGACCAACTTTGCCATTTCCTAAAACCTATACTCTGTCTCTCTCAAACAGTTTTTCCCGCTCGTTTCTTCCCCCCAAATCCCACTCACGGGTTCACCTCAAACCTTTTACCCTGTAACCTCAATTCTCCCATGGACAAACCCTCCTCCCCTCCTCCACTACCACCACACCCAATAAAGTTTGCCAAGTTGGCAATCTCACAAGAAACGAGCATAAATCAATGACCAAGATTGATTTTTGAAGATTGAAGGGCCAAGATTAGAGGCTGTGAACCACTCTCACAACAAACACACCCCTTTTATGTGTGTTCAAAGAAGCACAACAGAAGAAGAGGGAGAGAAGACCTAGTTGTATTTTTTTTGCTATAAAAGCCTTGTAAGCCCATTGTGGCAAAAGTAGTTTTTAAGTCAGTTTTAGTGTAGTTTTTAAAAAATAGTTTAATTGTCTTTAAGCTACTTTCTTTTATGCATTTGTAATTCTCAGTTTTAATGAAAAATTAAGCTATTTTTACTCAATAAGCTCTCAATAAGCTCTTTTGAGCTTATTCTTGTTAATAAGCTCAAACTCAGTTTAAAACTTGTTAAAAGCTATTAAATACTGTTTTCAGTTCATTTTAGTTCATAATTGATCATTTGATTTCAAGTTTGGAAGCTTATGGAGTAATAAGCTAACAAAAGCTTATTGAGCTTATAGCTCAAGGTTTAGAGGCTAGGGAGCCACTTAGGTTCATGTTTGTGAGCCACTCACTCTACAAGAGTGGCTAAGTGCTAAGACTACAAAGCCAAGGTTCAAATTCTCATTTTCTAAGTAGCATAAATTTAGCTTAACTAGGTTTGCTTATTGTTTTCCATTTTGCTTTTATTAATACTCAACCATGCTTGATTAGTTGTCTTTTATCTACTTAAAGTTTTCACTACTTAGTTGTTGTTGAATTTCTCAATTTCTTTAAAACTGTCATAATAGTGCATAATACACCTAGGTGAGAAACTAGCTTTTTCTTTTTAATAAGCTAGGACTTTTACTGTTCAAATAGCTTAATTAGGTTAAATTTAGGTTGAGTTGCTATAAGGTTTTAGCTGCTTTGGTTTTTAAATCAGTTTTAAGCTCAAATAGTTTGGGACAGTTTACATAAAGGAGTGTTTGGCATAAGCCTTAAAACGGGTCAAAACAGGCTTTGGTATGGGTTGAGACCACTTAGTTACTTTGAGCTTAAGTTTTAAGCTTGCCTTAAGCTGTTTTACAAGTTCTTTTAGTTTGAAAACTGTTTTCAAAGGTTTTATAACCCATTGTGTTAACTGTTGGATTTTAGAAAACTCCACAAGTGCTTATTTAGTTAAGCACTTGTGGTTTGAGTTTAAGTGCAAAAAAAGGGTCTGTTTTTGTGTGTTAAACATCCTATTTAAACCTTGGTGTCTTTTGACTTTGTAAGTCAAAAATCACCAAGAGTTTGTTAGTGACAGTTTTACAAATTCAAAAGCCTTTTTTTTACCATCAAAAATCAGCAAGTGTTTAAGGTTTCTAAAAGCTAAAATTTGGTGCATAAGTCCATAAGCTAGGGCTCTCAATCTGTTTTAGCTCAATTCTTTGTTTAGAGCTTATTTGACAGCTTTTTAAAAGCTGTCAAATAAGCCCTTGAGTTTAGCTTAAAATCTCCCCTGGTGCAAAGGGGAGACTTTAAGCTCTCATTGCTTACCCTTTCTGGGGTTGTGTATACCCTTTCTGTCCACTTAAGCCCAAAATCATGGCTTATTTCAAGGCTTATAAGCTCTTGTTTAGAGCCCCATAATTTCAACCTTACAGCTTATTTGTTGGCTTAATTTTAGGCTTAAACTTGCCTGTTGACTGTCTTTAGCATAGATTAGTGTAGGCTAGCTTATTTTTATTCTTAGCTCATTAAGCTTATTTAATAAGCTCATTTTTGATCCTAGCAGCTTATTTTGATAAAGTTAATAGTTTAGTTTGCTTATTTCACTTTTGCTAGCTTATTTGAATGCCCACTTTAGTGTTTTTTGCCCTTTAAGCTTTGTTTAGCTTTTTCTGTCATCATAAGCTCTTTACAGCTTATCTAGTTTAAGCTTTTAACTTTTTATGGCTTATTTAGATTAGTTTAGCCCCCTTTTGCTTATTTTAGGCCAAGTCTTAGCTTAAAACGACCCTAAGCCCAAAAAGACTTAGCAAATTTAGCTTTTAAGCCATTTTAGCATTTCTGTCGACTTTTAAGCTTATTTATAAGCTTATTGAGTGCTTTTCGTGAAAAGGTGTAGAAGACAAAGTTGTTAAGCCCCACGAGCTTAACAACTTTGCTTCTTTGAGTTTTCGAAAAAAAAAGGGGAAAGACACTTGGCCCGGGTGAGCAAGACTCGAACCCGGGACCAAGCGATACATCCCCCTTTTTACACACACTCTTACCACTGCGCCCTTGGGTCTTTTTCGTTAAAGACTCAAGGGCATTCATATATATACACGTTTTGGCTTATAAGTATAATAAGCTGAAAACAGCTTATTCGGGGCTTATTTGTTAAGCAACTTTGTGTTTTTCATTTTTCGTAGGATCTTCATAAAGTAAAGTATTTTTAGAAAAAATTTCAGAATTTTTCGTAATCGTTTAATATTTTTTATAATTTAATTTAGTTAAAAGTTTGTTTAATTCATAAAAAATACAAAAATTATCAAAAAAATATTTTGCTTTTTTAGAAAATTTTCTTTTGTCACTAAGTTTTATGGAAAAATATAAAAAGTTTTCGGTAGGGGCCCCTTCCCATTTTTACACCTTTTTGCTTTTTAAAGAAACGGTCCCGGCGGCGGTTTTTTGTCTTGACTCGTTTTTGGGTCAAACGAACTCCGTTTTCGGTCTAGTCTTTTCATCTTCGTTATTTGTACCCGAAGAGGTATTTTAAGCGAAGTGAAAAATTCTCCGTAGGGTTTTTAATTATTTAAAGATATTAAGGTTTTATTTCCCCCTTTTTTTTCGGATTCGTCTTCGTTTTTTACTTAAAATTCATAAATTATTAGTATTTTCTTTTTTTCTTAAACGTTTTTGTTTATTATTGTTTAATTTAACTTCCTGCACTCTCAAATCATTCTCTCTCCTTCAAATTCAAATCTTCGACTGTATCGATTTTCCAGCACAGCCTCGTTGGGGATAAACGACCCGGGAACACTCTATACTACTTCTCGGTTTTATTGATCTTGTTGTTTTTTGGATTATATATATTTTATATTTTATTATATATTATATATATAGTGTGAAAACCACCAATCAATTTTTGGCGCCGCTGCCGGGGAGGCTGTGATACCGATTTTCGTTACGTTTGGCAAATTGTGTTTGAATCTGTGAATATCTTCTTTTATTAAAAAAAAAAGTACAAAAATATTTTTCATTTCTTTTAGTATAATTATCAGATAAAAACCAAAGAAAAACAAAAAATATAAAAACATTGTCCATAAAAAAGAAATAAAATTCACAAATTGGTAAAAATACCAAAATATAATATTCTCAATCGAGGTATTATCATAATAACTTCCGGTGAACTTGTTGGTTCCCAACTCGAACAAAAGATTTAAAAACTTGCCTTTGTGTCACTTGTGAAATACGGCTCACCTTTAATTGATAAACAAACTATAAGAGGGGTATAAGGAGGGTTGTTCC
>BQNB010013817.1:0-54216 GCA_026074375.1 Tanacetum coccineum
TTATGAAAACTCACAAAATAAAACGAATGCAACAAAATTACTTCTACGACATTTTTGAAAATATAAACGTCGATGCCTTACGTAGAATTCGCCGATTCTTTGTAAACGTCGCGTAATATACGAATGTAAGCACTAATTCTCCCGGTTAGTCGTGAGTTCATATCTCAACATAAAAATGAAAATTATTATTAATACTCGAGAAATAAATAACGATCTGAAATTAACGGATTGTCACAAAATATACGGTGGGTTTTTGATATTGTTTAATGAAGTTCTAGTTTCTTAACCAAAGGTGTATACAAATTGGTGTATAAATTGGTTAACTTGAACTAAATATTTCAGATTAATAGGTTATTACTTTGGCTCATCGAGTTTACTCCATCAGTGGTCACTTCAAATAGCCTACAAATCGGTTGGTAAAAAGATAGTCAAAGATAGTTTACAATTAGAGATTTGATCAGTAATTGATTCTCACGGGATAGATTTGAGCTAATTTATTCCTCACACAAGTATTCAAGTATATGTGCGTACAAGGTTTTGCTGATTCCGAGGTATCAAAACCAACAAGGAGGAAAGAAGACACACCTTTGAGTCTTTTCCTTTCTTTTTCTTGAAAGCTTGAAAAAGTCATCTTTCTTGAAAATCCTTTGTGTTAGGCCATGCCGGGAAGACAAATGTCATAACCGCAGAGAAAATCAGCGCTTTGACTTGTGGCTTTTGGGTGCATTTCTTCAACCACATGGGGGAAGAGATATCTTGTGAAAGTTTGTATGCACTATTTGAATTTTCAGGGGGGAGAGTTATGAGAAGAATTGTTCAAGCGTGAGAAGATACGTTGCTGATCCAATTAATGTTTTCCCGAACAGTTAATCACTAAGCTTATTCTTAAAGAAGCAGTAATATTTGATGTGGTATCCTACTACTTTCGTTGTGCACTTAATTATTCTAAGCTTGTGAGAAAGCTTTGAAATTGCTCAAGAGAGGATTGCTAGTTTGGGGGAAGCTTTGAAAGCTTCTAAATCAAGAATATGCGGCATGAATTAAGGGGAAGCTAATTCAGAAGCTTCTCATTAACCAAAAGTGTAGGAGTTACTTAGTTCATGCCTATTACAATATTCCTCCTACAAGGTACTACAAAGATGATCCATGTGGAGTGCAGACTTAAAGTCAAAGACCACAAAAGACATCATCAGCATTGGAAGCTTTATGGAAGTTCTTGTTCTTAATCAGTATGTACTTGTTAGGAAAATATTGTAAGTGATTCCATATTTCGTCCCATGGGGCACGATTGTTAGGATTTCATTTTATGTGACGACATTTACGGAATTACCATTGTTTATAATAGCACCACACGCATGGACTAGAATAGACATTCTTGTATACATAGCATTCGTGTGGGCTATAAATACCTCTCCAAGGCTTCCATGGAGGGGTTGAGACTCTTGTATTCTTTTCATTTTCATTATATTTTACACTTTTACTTTTTCTCTTTACTCTCTCACTAGAATAATGGCTATCTTGTGGTTTGAGTCTCCACGACCACCAGATCATAGTTTCTTTAGTTATTTCAGCGTGCCTATACAAGTTTGCTTGTAAACTTGATAGTTTGTCAAGTTACTTGTTCAAAGAGTAACCAGACATTGTCATTCAACAAGTATGATCTATAACACTTTGTAATACTTTGATTCTTATCAGCAAAACATTACACGATTAAAAAGTTATACTTTATGTTGCATGCATATTTATTGTACTTGTATTTTCATATAGACGTGTTAATTGAGACTTTCAACATATATAGGATCTTTATTCTTGCTAGCATGTAACCTCATAGGCCAACGATTTTACCAACCGTATTAGTTTTTTGTTGTCTCGTGCACACAATGCCCAACGCATACAAAGTACAACTAAGGGTGGTCAGGATGTTATGGGAGTGTTGGTGACGGGAATGGTTTTCTCGTCACCCACACAAACATATTGATATAACAATTGTTATAAATAGTATTTAAATTACTTGAATGAGAGTTTAGATAATAGGACGCATATGTGTCCATATTTAGATCTTCGAATGTCATGGTAGAGAAAACATTATGTAGGAGAGTCTTATGAGTCATGAGATGAGATAGACCCGAACCTAAAATACCAGCCAGGTTAATAGTAGACATATGTTGGGCTGGATATGCTTGTTGGGCTGGGATACCCTACGAAAAAATGGACTGGCCTAGAAGGGCCTGTTAGGTTGTGATGGACTGCTGAGCCTGTTAAGTTGCAATGGACTATTGAGCCTGTTGAGTTGCTATAGCCGCTGCCAAAATCTGTTGGGCCAGAAGGGCTTGCCAAGAAAGGCCGGATGTGGTAATACGGTTAAGGGGTAAGGTCCAATGATTTTGTTGTGTTTTTCTGTTGCATATTCCTATGAATTGTGCCATACATATGGTACCATTACAATTTATATTATTTCATTAACCATGGTACTAATATGGTTTTGATATATGAGCAATAAATTATAGAAATTGAAACAAAGTAATCGTACAAACACTTATTACTTAACGAATCAATTAATGGTGCGTTTGTTTAACAGTTTATAATATCGGTCTTGGACATGACAACAAATTTTTGTTGTTTTGTATACAAAAGTGGGTCGAATTGTGTTGAATGTAAAATAGTTTTCATACAAAAATCATAAATGCACTTTTCGAGGTTTACATCTTTTAGTGACAATTTTTGTTTTTTCAAAAAAGTGAGCCATAATTTATTTCAACTTCTCATCTAAATATAAAATTTATTTTATAACATTAAATTTAATTAATTTTCTTTTATATATATTTAAATATTAATATTATACGATTTATATTTTTTTAAATTTTGTTTCTTAAAACTTACATCAAATTTAAATCCAAATTTTAATCTTAATTCAGATTCAAATTCATATCCAAATCTCTTAACAAACCGAACGAACCCTAAATAGTTGATATATAACCAAATAATAAGTCAAACAATGGCTAAAAATTTACTTAGATGAAGAAAAGAAAACACAAAAGAAAAAGAAGAATTTTGGGGGAATGAAAAACACAAAGGTGAGGTACCGTGTGGGATTTTGAGTCAAGAATTGAGAAAAAATAGATGGTTCTAGTTAGTATATTTGTTTTTTAATTTGCTTAGCTTTTCATTATACGAATGTGTTCATATAAGTTATAAAGCTAAACTAAACATATACTACAAAACACATAAAACATATACTCAAATTGTCTCATAATTATTGTCCAACGACAAAAAACACACGATTTAAAGAAAACATTATCATTACAGCTTCTCTCGCTTACTTCTTGCACAATGACAAGTTTATCCTTAACTAATAAATTTATAATTTTTTTATAGTTTGCAATAATAAACTAAAGGGAAAATTGCAAAAAAATGTAGCAAACTTACCACATTTTGTAGTTCTGTGTAAGCAACTATTTCTTATGGTAAAAAATCATTTAACTTTTCAAATTCGATTATTGTGTGTAGCTGGTGACCTACACAAAAGGTAACCGGTTAAGTAACACACGTGGATTTTTCATTTCATATTTTCTCGCCACATCATAACGTCCACATAGGATTTCCACACACACTTGGATTTACACTCACACTTATTGTATAAAACCCTAATTTTTATTCTAGACAATTGTACTTCGTGGTCTGAGTTAAACCAAAATTGTTTGGTGCAAAAGGTACATCATCTTAAAGTATACATGTCTCCACTTTGATTTGTCTTCAATTTTTGTATTTTAATGTATTTCAGTTAGGGTTTTTTTGATATATTAATTATTTAATAATAAATTTGTATTTTTATTGCAGTATGGCACCTTCTGGTTCACTATTTTTGATATTTGATGTGCATTACGATGGTACATTAATGAGGTGTCATTGTATACACTATTTTGGGGTCATTTAACTCATTAAATCATGCAAATATGCCCAGATTATGTGCTTAATCATTTGGTTTCAGGTTTTTAGCATTTGGATGGTATTTGGAGGAAATACACGTGACTTGGGCTTATCTGGAGAAGAAACAGACAATATTACGGACCTACACCAAGAACCATGAAGAATTGTTTACTCAGAGCCTGGAGACGGCGTCACACCCATAAAGCGACGGCGTCATGACTTTCATGGTGACGACGTCAGAGATCCAGCGACGGCGTTAGAACGTGGCCGACTTAAAGTGGATCTAGAACCATCTACGTGGCGACGGCGTCAGGAGTACAAAGCGAAGCCGTCTCGTCGATATCCCTATAAATATAAAACCGTTTTTATGGTTTCAAGTGTGTAACTTTGTATAACTTTGGGAGACGAACTCTAGTGTTTGTAGCAGCTTTAAAGGTCGCTTTTAGGGCCTCAAAACCCTATTAAACTACCTTCTATCCATGTTTTAATCAAGTAAGAGTGTTATTCATTAATCATTCAATATGTTTATGTGTTGTGTGATTAATTTATGTTTTTGCTTTATCCTTAACATGCTAGGCTAAACCCTCCTTTTTACTTGCTTATGATTGCATGAAAGTCAGATTGTAGATCCTATTACTGTTTCTTCTTGTTGATGAATGTGCGCATTAGGCTTTAGAAAACCAGCTTTTGTCTGTATCGCTGTAGACGCGTCTAGGGAAACGCGAGTGTGTAGAAAGGATACCATCGGGTAACAGTCTTCATACTGCCTTGTCCCCTTATATGGTTGATCCCTCTTAAGATATTTCACATGCATTTAATATACTCTTAGGGGCCTTATAATAGTCTTCATACTACCTTACTTGTGCGTTTCCTTAACGAAATATTAAATAGATGGCGGGTTCGTGTAATCCGTTCATGACCTAGGAAATACTTACATAGATCATCACAAGTGTGACAAGGCAACAGGATTAGGAGAAACAATCTGACAAGTAATGCATGATTAATTAAATACATTTAATTATCATAAAGTTATCACCAGTAGATTAGATATTAGTTAAACAAACCAACCTCTCAAACCATAAATTTACCTTATTTCTTATAAATACAAAAACACAACAATAATCTTCTCTCAACCCCTAGAATTCTATTAGACCTTGATCAAACCTTCCCAACCTATTCCCCTAAAGAACGATAAAAAAAACCCTCGAGTCTTACCTATACTACTACTGCAACGATTAGGTACTCTGCCTAAGAAGTTGTAAAACTTCTTGTTGAAGTCCTACGACTATCGCATCAAGTTTTTGGCGTCGCTGTCTGGGGAATAGTAGGTTCTGATCATAGTTTAACTTAGTTCTACTCGCTTGAATCCTTTTAAGTGAGACTTTAATTCTGCATATTAGCTTTCTCGTAGTCTATCTTTTCTTTGTGTTAATTGTTTCGTAATCTATTCTCGTCAACCACTATGGGAGACGAGAATCCTATCCGCACTCTTGGAGATTACTCTAAACCTAGCCACGAAGGCTACAGGAATACCATTGATCTCCCCGTAGGGAACAACGTGGTACCTCTTCGATCCGACACCATCCGGTTGGTGCAAAACGGATGCTCATTCCACGGACTTCGGTCAGAGGATCCAAACTAACACCTCAAGGATTTCTTAAAACTTGTGGACTCACTTGAGCTTGACGGTGCAAATAAGGAAAGAATGCGACTGTGTTTATTTTAATTTTCCCTTCGCGATCAAGCTAGCAATTGGCTTGAACGTGTTCCAGCAGGATCCATCACCACATGGGAGGATCTTACTACTCATTTCCTTGCTCAATTCTTTCCGTCGGGAAGGACCGCAAAACTCCGCAATGATATCCTAATGTTCCAACAACATCATGGAGAATCTCTATCTGAAGCATGGACTCGTTTCAAGGACTTACTCCAAAAAGTCCCTCATAATGGCATCGACCTTTGGCTCCAAGTCCAATTTTTTTATGACCATGTCAATCCCGTCACAAGACGAACCATTGACCAATCGGTCGGTGGTAAGCTTTGTGACCAAAACGCCGAAGAATCCTAGGCATTATTAGAGGACCTCACCCTCTTTGACAATGAAAGTTGGAACGACCCAAGGGATTTCGCTAAGTCGGTCAAGCCAATCGCTTTGCCTCAAGATGTCCCGAATACATCCGGCCGCCGCCTAATCGAGCTCGAAAATCAAGTTCAGCGCTTGATGGAAGCTCATCTTGCTCTGACACAACCTACTAAAGTGAACAAAATTACTATCTCATGTGAGATCTGTAGTGGTTCCCACGACACTCAGTATTGCATGGAAGATCCCGAACAAGCCTTTGTTGAATATGCATCCTCGCGTACCGATGAAGCGGGAGGTAAGTGGTATACTTTTAAGCCCAAGCAAAACAATCTTGGTGACACCTACAATCTGTTATGGAAAAGTCACCCAAACCTTAGGTGGAGACAACCTCAAAATTCCTAAAATAATTTTTCAAACCCACCTCACTGGTTCTAACCTAATGGTTTGATCCTGAATCGTTCCTTCAACAACTGTCCTCAAAGCTTCAACAATCAATCAAACCTAGAAGGATTGGTATCCAACTTCATGGTATCTCAAGACGCTAGACTGTCCAAGTTTGAAGCCAATTTCAAACAACAACAGAGTGAGATGACCAATAAAATCGATACAGTGTTGAAGGCCATCACCGATCAAATAGTAGGAGCACTACCTAGCGACATGGTTAAGAACCCAAAATTGAGTACTTCCTCAGTTTTGTCTGCTCGTTCTTACCCAACAATAGATCCTCGATGCTCATCTCACCCCTCCACTTTAATTAATGCTATCAAAACATATTCCAATAAGGCAAACATTTCCCAAATGAGCCTGCTGCGACACGAGATGAAGATCGAACCGCAATAACCAGAAGAACCCGAACCAACTCTTGAAGATGAATTCTAGGATTTGCATCTTAACCTACCGGTTCTTGAAGTCCTAGCTCACGCTCTAATCTATAACGCCCTGCTGGATAAATACGTGAAGAGCTTAGAACTAGGCAAAAACGGATCGTCATTTGTCCAAGGATAAGTATCCGCAAAGATGGAAGACCCCGGGTTAATCACTCTACCTTGTAGATTAGGGAACTCAAAACCTTTTGACACCTTAGCTGATTTAGGATTGTGTGTAAACATAATCCCACTACACCTCTTCAAAAAGCTTAACATCGGACTATTAGAAGAGACTGACCATATCTTCGGGTTGGCTGACGGAACCAAATCCTACCCCATTGGAATTGTTAAAGACGTAGAGGTCCACATAGGAAAACTGAAACTATTAAATGATTTCTACGTGATCGATATGAAGAAGGACCCGAAACCCCTTTGCTAGTAGGAAGAGGATTCCTAGCTATCGCCAACGCAGTTATAGATTGTAGAAAAGCCAAAATAGCGGTAGGAGAAGGGATAACTAGGTCGATATTCGGAGTAAAAGGAGTCGATCTAGGAGAAGAGGAAGCAACATATTGGACCACACTTGGAAAAAGGGAATCATACAAACCACGACCTAGCTCGGATGGAGTAGGCGCACAAACCCCTTACTATGCTAGGAAGGACTTCTTAGACTGTCATTTACCTGAAGAATGGGAAATTGATAGAGATGATGAGCTTAATCCTTTTAAGGATGTCCTTGTGTTTAGAAGAATGGTGGAATTTTTAGGAGCCATACCCATTAATCTTAAAAGTAATATTTGGGTGTCAGAGGACTCAATTAAAAACCCAATTAACTAGGACCAACCACCCAAAAACAAAGATGGAGCATGGCATGCCAAGATTACACTGATTGACCTAGACGGAGAGAAGTTTACCAAAACCCTACAAACAATCCCCACCACTAAGAAGCTCTCCGAAAGAGAAATTTCAAGGGAAATCATCGACTTGGACTACTTCTACGACACATAATGTGTGACTTCAAGTCTAGCTACAAGACTTGTAAATAAAGAAAAACACTTTTTGGAAGGCAACCCAATATTTACTTTTCCCGCATATTAGGAGTGTCTTGTGTTTTAATTCTTTATTGTTTGTTTTATTATGTTTGAGTTATTTTGTAATCATGCTTTGTTTGTTTGTAACTTCGTCTTATTTGTAATCAAAAGTATTTTGCAACAAAATAAGTGTAGGGAAAATATCCGTTTTTTAGAACCAATTCAAACATTTAAAATAAATTATTTAGATTAATTCGCGTCAGTTTCGAGTCATATAATTGTAACGATTAATTTCAGGTTTTTATGCAGTACTTTCTTCATATTTAACTAATAAAATTACGTGCAGGAAATTTCTCATTAAAAACGAAAAAGGATTTTTCACAGACGCTGGAGACGGCATCGGGATTAAACCTGATGGCGTCGCGTCTTCAGCTATGTAAAAATTCAAATTTCTTCAAGTATTTCTGAAAAATAAAATGTGTAATATTTAAGATTTGTAATTCTTTTGTAAACCTGCATAAACCTATAATTATATCATTACTCTCATCCTATCTTTACTGCTTTCATAGAGTCGAAACCCTAAACTCTTATTGTATTTATATCTATCTTGCCGATTTATGCTCGGTGTAGTTGTTTTTGTCTTTGATTACAGGTTATATTTGACGAGAAGAATCTTAGAAGTTCTTAGGAAGTTTCATTGGATGACTCTTAGAGGACGATTTAACCAGTTATAGCATGTTTCTTCTCCATTATTGAGCAAACCAGGGGAGTACTAGTTTCTTTTACTTGTTTTCTTTTCTCTTTATTCGTTTTTACGGGTACTTTTATAGAACATTAGGGACAATGTTCAACTTAAGTGTAGGGGGAAATAAGCCTTAGAAACTATTCTTTCATTTGCCATTTGCTTTGTTCCTTAAAATGATGGGTAATATATCGAAACATAGCATAAAAAGGTAATTTTGACCAAATTTTAAATTTTAGATAATAAGTCTTATGATCGGTAACGTTCGATAAACAGAGTCTAGTTAATAGTGTTCTTGGATAAGGAGACGTTATAGACTAGCACAAAACCCTTCAGTGGAATTCGAACCCCCAAAATGTGAGGTTCGCCTTTAGACTATGAGGAATTTGGGGTATCATTTTTGATTACAAGATTGATTTACCTTTAACTGTGCTAGAGGTAGAAAGGAACATATTTGCGGTATATGTAATCTATTCCGTAACTTACGATTGTGTACTGGGACATCAAATAACGTCTATTTTATAGCATCATTCATATTCTAATGTAATTAACCCAATTTATGTAAGATGTATTGCAATAGTGAGGGTCACTTTAGCGCTGGTTGGTAGTGTGGAGGAATGCAAGAATTAACGTCTATTTTATAGCATCATTTATCCCATGTAATTAACCCATTTTGAATAATTATTGCAAAGAATTGTCACTTAATCGTTTGTATTTGAGAAATGCAATAATTATGGAGTACTTGGTGAATATTAGCAAAAGGTGCGCATTCTAGAGCTTAAACGAATATGTTTTAAAGATTACTGTTTTGACAACCAATACGCTGTATCCATCAAGGAAGATACGGCGTATATGTGCCTGCACTAACCAAAGACGAAGACCACATGATCAATACGCCATGTCTAGTGAAGACCAATACGCCGTATTAGAGATATAGTATGGGAATATTTTGGAAGATATCAAATGTGGTCCCTACTCTAAGAAACACCCAATACGCCATACCCACCACATTGGATACGCCGTATCGACACCGACTTCAGACCTTATAAATACAAAACTCAAAAACGAGTTTTAAGTGTGCTAAATCATTTTCTCGATACCTAAACCAAAAAAGTCGATTTTCAGAGGAGAAAAATAGCATAAGAGGTCTTGTGACACGATCTAACTCATAGGAGACAACGTGTAATTTCTTATACTTTTGTAATCATTCAGTTTTTGGTATCATTCGTGAACTCGATTAGTTTACCTTGGCTAAGCCATTACTCTTGTATTAATTATGATGTTTGAAGGCTAATACCTTCGGGTATTAGCCATTATTATAAAGATCTGAATGTTTGGTTTTGTTTATATCTTGATTGCTTTATTTATCGTTGTATGCTTGTTTATGTTTATCAATTTATACTCATTTATGTGCTTTAATATGCGACCTATCATTCAACTGGATCTAGTGATACGGACCAAGTAATCTAGATGCCGGGATAGCTCTCCATATAGTGATTAACACATCTACAATAATAGGATCATAAATATTGTCCTGCTAAATCCATGCTAAGATACGCTTCTGGCTTAACTAGATATCGGATAGTGCCTTTGGTTTAGTGAACAAGTTAACTAGCAGGTGAACGGTGAACCTAGATAATTCAACAAATAACGTTCCGATTCCATTGGATAGTTGGACAAGTGGACTACTAGTGTATAAATCGTCGTTAAGAAGTAAGTAGGTAAAGTCTCTATGAGCTAGGGTTTAACAAGATCACCATTGCTTTAAACCCTAAGATAGATTATAATTAGCAAATAAGGATGCTTTATGTGGATGCTTTAATTGTGACATAATTAATGTGTCTAGGTCTTAGGAAGAAGTCCTGTCTAAGTCTAAGAATGATATGCCAGCTCGAGATAAATAATCATTGCACTGAATAAACAAACCAACTTCTAATCGGATTAATGATGGGTAATACAGTTTTCTATCATAAGGCTTGACCGCTTTTTTATCTTCTGTTAATTTGCTTGTGTAGGTTAAAGTGTCTTGAATTGATTGTAGTCACCACCAAACATGTGTCAGTCTCTCAGGCTGAAACCCCCCTTTTACCTGTTAGAATTAGAATTAGAACTAACACAGGATTAGCATAGGTTTGACTTAGATTAGAATTAACTTAGATTAGTAAACCAAAATATTAATAAATTGAGAGATTTAACCTCGCTTCAAGTGTTCGACACCCTACTTACCACGAATCTACCACCGACCGGGTACACTACCCGTTAAAGTGTTGTTTTTAGCTAAGTTGGCAAAATATAAATTTAAAACTTGAATCATAAAAATATACACCACACAACGACACATCAAGTTTTTGGCGCCGTTGTCGGGGAGTGAAAATTAATTTTGATTTTTATTTTATATTTTGGTTTTTAGCATTAGATCTAACCCTTAGGATTAGTGTAGTTTAGAGTAGTTTATATTCCTGCTTGTTTGCTTATTCTGTTTGTGTGATACGGCGTATTCAGTTAACCGAATACGACGTATTGATTTTTAATAGTTTTTCTAGTAAGTTTGTTTCAGGATGGCCGATCCAAACATTACTATGGAAGAATACATCAGGCTCGAGGAAGAAAAGGCTCAAAGACGTGGTAAGGTGTTTAACTGGGAAACTGCTAAGTATAGTAAGATCTGGTATGATGAAGACGTTCACGACCTCAGATTTGTTGAAACTAAATTCCCAGCTATAGTCTTTAACGACACGTTAACATCTGAAGCAGCACTCTCGTGTGAGCCTACGACAAGTTCTTTTAACAACGATGAAATCGACTTTAGAATATCGTTTGACGAATCCGACGATGAAGATTGCACAGTAATTTTTGATAAAAATTCATTTTCTTACAAAATAATTTATGTCAATGATTCAAAAACGGATTTGAAAAATGATAATGATAAAGTCAATATGCCTTTACTTCCATCACCCGAGCCTACGGTCAGTTATTTTGATGATTTAGACTACTTTAAAGATTTTGATAAAGAATTTCCAGCCATTGTTTATAATGATGCTCTAACATCTAAATCAGATTTCTTAAGTGAACCCACTTTAAGCCCTCAACATATAGATGAATTTGATTTGAAAAATGAAACATCATTGTCCGAATATGATGAAGTTGAACAAAACGTTTTGTACTTTAATGATCTATTTCCTTTCAACATAATTCATCCCGATGATTTAAAGTCAGGTAATGACAATGATGATGATAAAATCGATATCGAACAGTCTTCGGGGGTAATATAATAAATACTGATGATTGTGCCTATGCACATGGGTCAAATAAACTTTTGGAAACAAGTCATGATACATCTAATAAATTTTTCAAAACTGAAAATTTTATCAAGGAATTAAAAGTTAATATCATGACTTGGGATTATCTTAACAAAAGAATGGCATTCATTTTCCTAATCAAGAATTTGTATGTGCCATTTGGCATCCCGTTCGGCCCCAAATTGTTTTATAAGGATGTGATTAAATTGGGGCAAGTCTAACTTAAAGTCTTTTTTGTAAACAAAAGTGCTTGCCGGGAGACAACCTGAAATATATTTTACTTTTTTGTTGTTGAGTCTGTCTTCCTAGGTAGTCAATACGGCGTATCTAGACCCTAATGATACGGCATATTGACCCCGACCTGGATGTTATCCAGTCTTTACTTTTCTGCACTTTAAAACATAGTCTATACGACGTATTCAATAAATAAATACAGCGTATTCGTCACATGTATCAATACGACGTATCCTGGGGAATGGATACGGCGTATCGACTTCCTGTACAGTTTTAGGTATTTATTTCGAGTCTAACCGGCGAATGCACGGAGAAATAAATTACACTTGTTTTCTTATGCTTAATACATGACCCTTTGAACAAAAACGACGAATATTGGCTGAAAATTTACAAATATGGAGATCTTGAAGTGTTGGAGTCTTGAAACCTCAAGACGGTTGTTCAACACAAATTCTTGCTCAATAAACTCTACATGGAGAATCTACCGAGCAAATATCAGGAGAGTTTTTCATTCTAATTATTTTTAATTCTCGTTTTTAATATTTTTAATGTTTTATCTATACAACGAGGACGTTGTATAATTCAAGTGGGAGGATGGGAATTAGAATGTATACTTGTCCTAATTTTCACACTAAAATGTTTAAAATATGCTCAAATTTAAAAAAAATTCAAGCATACTTTTGTGAAATTACATGTTACATAACTCGCACACAATAACCCTTGTTAGATATTGTGAGGATTTAACCTTATCCGTTTCCAAGTGTTTACCCAAATTCCACAAAATATGAGTGTGCCGGTGATGTAGTAGACTTTAGAACTTGGCTTGGTATATCAATCGAGACCGCAATGATGAGTACTATGGATTTAGATAGAGTAACTTGTTTAAATTGGTAAATTTTAGGATTACACCCAAAACGCCTATTCATGTTGCTTATTAACTAACTACAATGGTTAGTTAACCCCTGTATAAACCATTTGTTTACTCTCACTTTAAGAGTAAGATACCCCTAGAACAACCCGTAGAGCCAATCCTTTAGGAAATACACTAATTGTTTATTTCGTTACACATTTACACCTTAGCCTACCCTGTTAGATTAAGTTTATTTTACAGTTGCTAGTTGCTTAAAGTGTAAAGTTTGTATTTCCTGAGTCTTATGTCAAAATTTTCTATCTCTGGTATGGTTGGAAGAAACATCGCAAATTGGAATGTATATTATAGTCAAAACTCATGTATTTTTACTACCATAACAATTAATGGTACGTTCGAAGAATGAAGAATTACCGAAGAAATTATCCGGAATTATTATGATCGTGAAGATGGTGAAATTACACCGAGTTTCGTAGTATAGTGTTAGCAAAAATAAAAAAAATAAAAAAAATCACAAAATTTAGAAAAATCGCAACAAAAAAAGAAAGGAAAGTTTGAAGATAATCGTTTCGCAACTACCGAAGGAATTACACGAAGGATCGATTATTCGTTGATACAAATCGACGATGTAGAGTATTGTATAAAGTGGTAGATATCGCCACTTACCCTGTAAAGTATGTAAAGTGTGGGATGATTGGGAAGTTGAGCGTTACGGGAACGCCAACTTAGGTTGTTGTTTTTGATCTATGATCAAGACGTTTGTAAATAGTTGCGTCTTTATCATGGTTACGTTCGGGAAAAAGTGTCTAGCAACTTGTATTTCCGACTTAATCTATTTGTTTTGTAATTTTATTTAACAACAATTTACTTCTCTTTCCTAATGACTAGCCTCTGGTTTTACGCGAATGAGGATGGGTACGAGCGTGCATGTCTATTCCGTCGTTACGGCCATGTATACATGTCTCAGCTGCCTCGTTGATGTACGACTTTTGGTGAAAACTAGAAGGTCCCTACCCTATATCATTCTTCATCCTAACCGTTGGTTAAATTCGAACGAGGATGTGATCGAACACACATGTCTATTCCATCGTTACGGCCATGTATGTGTGCTTCAGCTGCCTTGTTGGAGTCGTACTTCTGGTGAAAGATTGAAGAATGATCAACCCTAAATCTTATCATACAAACCCATATTTACCTTTATAAACTTGTTACTCCTTAGATTTAGCGGTGGAGATGTGTATCCCTGCCAAGCTTATGATAGAATACTCATTACGACCGAGCAATTAAGCGAATTAGTTACATGTTACCACATAGATTAGTTGAGTGATTTGAGTGTTTTCATCTTTTTATTTCGTGAGGTGTTTGGTTGTATACTTGTAATAGATCAAATAAATGCTTTAACGGAAAATATCCTTAGTGATACATTTTTATAAACTTCTAAAGGCTACTTGAGGACAAGTAGGATTCAAGTGGAGAGATATTTGATGACATCAAATAGCGTCTATTTTATAGCATCATTTATCCCATGTAATTAACCCATTTTAATAATTATTGCAAATAATTATTACTTAATCGTTTGTATTTGAGAATTGTAGTAATTATGGAGTACTTGGTGAATATTAGCAGAAGGCGCGCATTCTAGAGCTTAAACGAAGATATTTTGAAGATTACCGTTCTGACAACCAATACGTTGTATCCATCAAGGAAGATACGGCGTATCTGTGCCTGCACTCACCAAAGACGAAGACCACATGATCAATATGCCGTATCCAGTGAAGACCAATACGCCGTATTGGAGATATAGTATGTGAATATTCTGGAAGATATCAAATGTGGTCCCTACTCCAAGAAATACCCAATATGCCGTATCCAATACATTGGATACGCCGTATCGACACCGACTCTAGACCTTATAAATACAAAACTCGAAAATGAGTTTTAAGTGTGCTAAATCATATTCTCGATACCTAAACCATAAAAGTCGATTTTCAAAGGAGATAAAGAGCAGAAGAGGTCTTGTGACGCGATCCAATCTATAGGAGACAACGTGTAATTTCTTCTACTTTTGTAACCGTTCAGTTTTTGGTATCATTCGTTAACTCGGTTAGTTTACCTTGGCTAAGCCATTACTCTTGTATTAATTATGATGTTTGAAGGCTAATACCTTCGGGTATTAGCCATTATTATGAAGATCTGAATGTTTGGTTTTGTTTATATCTCGATTGCTTAATTTATCGTTGTATGCTTGTTTATGTTTATCAATTTATACTTGTTTATGTACTTTAATATGCGACATATCATTCAACTGGATCTAGTGATACAGACCAAGTAATCTAGATGTCGGGATAGCTCTCTATATAGTGATCAATACATCTAGAATAATAAGATCACAAATATTGTCCTGCTAAATCCGTGCTAGGATACACTTCTGGCTTAACTAGATATCGGATACTGCCTTTGGTTTAGTGAACAAGTTAACTAGCAGGTGAACAGTGAACCTAGATAATTCAACAAATAACGTTATGATTCTATTGGATCGTTAGACAAGTGGACTACTAGTGTATAAATCGCCGTTAAGCAGTAAGTGGGTAAAGTCTCTACGAGCTAAGGTTTAACAAGATCACCATTGCTTTAATCCCTAGGATAGATTATAATCAACAAATAAGGATGCTTTATGCGGATGCCTTAATTGTGACATAATTAATGTGTCTAGGTCTTAGGAAGAAGTCCCGCCTAAGTTTAAGAATGATATGTCACCTCGAGATAAGTAATCATTGCACTGAATAAACAAACCAACTTCTAATCGGATTAATGATGGGTAATACAGTTTTCTATCATAAGGCTTGGCCGCTCTTTTATCTTATGTTAATTTGCTTGTGTGGGTTAAAGTGTCTTGAATTGATTGTAGTCACCACCAAACTTGTGCCAGTCTCTCATGCTGAACCCCCCCTTTTACCTGTTAGAATTAAAATTAGAACTAACATAGGATTCACATAGGTTTGACTTAGATTAGAATTAACTTAGATTAGTAAACCAAAATATTAATAAATTGAGAGATTTAACTGTCACACCCCGCGTAGGCAGAAACACGAGGCGTAACATCATGGATATCATCACAACACAATGGTGTCTACTATAGAGAAATCTAAATGAAGGAAATAATCAAATGGACACTATGTGTCATGACAATACCCAACACAAGATAGAGGAGTCTTGCATTACTAAAGTAATGTCATACACGAAACAAAATGATCCAAATACTAACAATCTCCAACAAACAAATATCAAGCAAAACAAATGTCATAACTGAAAAGACTAGAAAAGACAACTCCACAAGCAATGCCTAGGGTCTCTCTAGCCACTCTTTCTAAAATCCTTCTTATCATCACGATACTCACCTGAAAATGATGCTTAAAACGTCAACATAAAGTTGGTGAGAGTCATAGGTTTAAGACACGATATAAAATCCAAACTACGCATTACTGTGATAATAAAGAAAACATTGCAGGACAATAAATGAACTATCATACAGGCTAGCATGCACAACCAATCCAATACAATCCAATCCAATACAATCCAATTACACGATTTCCCAGTAACGATTTATAAGACGTCTCAATCGTACCAAGGTCCCTGTGGTTACCCCCTTAGCCCCGGCCGTGGATACTCTCAAAGTAACCATCCTGCCCGCTAGGCCACAGTACCTTCCACTAAACAGGCCATGGATACCCGCAGGTGATCCCCCCTGACTTAGTTCACAATTCTCAATATCACATCACAAAACATGTAGCACACAACATACAATAGTCACGTATAGTCCATGCATCTTTGACAACACATTATCACAGTAATCAAAACATTTCCAAACACTTTGCATCATTTCCCCCCAATAAATCATAAGAAAATAGGGGCTATGAAACTCACCTGATTGCTTTGCAGCTTCCACAAACACTAGCACAAATCTAAACAACAAAACAACACGTGTTACACGCTACTAAGCCAAAAGCTTAAGCACATGTAACAATCATATGATGGATGTCTAAGGTGTTCTATTAACCCCATGGGTCACCCCGACACCATACCCAACTTTAACCACTTCATTAACAAGTTTCACTAGATAAGTCACAATATGATCAAAACTGCAAATTTTAATACATGTTTTACTACTAAAATGCATCAAGCAACAGTGTTATTCATACATTGAGTGATATAAGTCTGAAATGAATAATACTACTAAATACTTTGTTTACGTTTAATTTTAAAGTTGAACGTTTTATATTTTGTGAATTAATCAAAACGTAAAGATTGTGAAAAAAGATTATTAATGTTTTAGGCATTATATTTTATCAACCATCTCTCCCTTTTTGATGATAACAAAATTAAACTACATTACATGTAAAAATTATGTTTTAAACAAGTATTAGGAATTTTAAGTCATTTCTCCCCCTTTGTAAATCCAAAAAGCATCGTCGAGGATTCCAAGTAAAAATCAACGGAATAAATGCTCCCCCTGATTGTGTGCACCCCCTCGTTCGAGGGCACCAAGGAATCGTGCTATGTTTTCCTTGGCTACAAAATGGGTTAGAACAATACAAATATTTTTGAACATGTAGCAAGGAAAAAATATTGACATACAACCACCAATAACAATCATTAAAAATAACCATAGTGTGGGAAACTCACTTATCATACAAAAGAAATAAAAATACAAATATGCTTAAGAAGTCATATAATACATAAAAAGATCTAGAAAATACCATAGAAAGGATTATTGACTTGCTTGCAACTCAAAAAGATTACGATATTTGTAGGCCATGTTATGAGTTAAGTTGGTTGTTGAAGGAGAGTGTGGATGAGGTGGTTGTGGAACGATATTCTCTTTGAACTCAGTGGAGGATATGTCGAGTGAGAAGATATTCAATCCAATTGAATGCTCTCACTCAACGCAAGGAATTGTTTTTGGTTGTAGATGCAACAATGCAATACCTACATAGAGTTTCAACTTGGTCAACGTTTGAGGTGTGTGGTAGGTTTGGATATTATGGTGATGATGAGATGTAGTTTTGTTGTTGAGAAATATGCTGTGCTAAGAGGTTTGAATAGGTCTTGTAGTTGATTGATGTCCATCAACTAGCTTTCACTACTTGGAGATAGAGATGATGTGTGCTAAGGTTGGTTGTGTTGAGTGTGATTGTCACATTGGGTGGAAATTGAGTGTGAGTTTCATGTGGAATAATGGTTGAATAGAATAGAGGAGTGAAACATCAAGAGGTGATGTGGAAGTGTCCTTGATGTGAGGATTTGGTAAGTTTAGATTGGTTTGAAAGTTTTCCTTGAGATTGTTCATGATGAGGAGTGAGTGGTTTTGTATTGGTGGAAGTGGAATTGAGTACATTAATGGTGTGCAAATGTTTTTGTTTTCTTTCTCCAAATGGGTTTCACACTCATTTTGGCTACCCTTGATGGTTTGGATGTGTGTTTGTTAGGAGATGTCATTGGTGAGGATGATGGTGATGAAGGTGAATGAGGATGTATTTATAGTGAGGGAAAGGTTCAAATAAGGAAGTATGAGCATTCAAAGGATCAATTCCAATAAATGTTTATGAGTTTAGGGAAACATGGCTAAAGACTAGGGTGTTGGTTAAAAAAGAGAAGAAAAGAATAGTAATTCCCGGCATCCTAGGCCGGTCCCCCGTTTAAATAGGGGTCGGTCCCCCTTAAAATTAAAGGGGGGGGGGCTTATGAATTAAAGGGCTGCCTTACTGGCCATTTCCAGATTTTAAAAAATTGATTTTTCTCTAAAATTTTTGTGAGGGTTTCAGTTTTGGTGGTTGATTTGCAGCAAGTCTATCCTTTTATGGCAATTAAGATATTTTAGCACATAACAAAATAAAAACATTCAATAGAGTATATGCATAGTTTTATAGCAGTAACATTTAAAGATAAAAGAGGAAGCTAAACAAGATATAAATCACAAAAAGTTAACTAGCAATAGGATAACAAGATAAACCAAACTTGTTAAAAACTAGTGTGTGCCTAAATGCAACAAATGTGGAGTAGTGATTATTTAGACACTAAGACATTGCTAACCTAAGAAAAAAATCAAAGTCCTTTATCTAATTTTGCTCAACCAAGATTGTCAAGAAATATATATTAGATTATATATTTTTGACAACAAGTAAAAGAGCATTATGCATATGAAAAAAGAAATGTTTTTTAGCATAATTCTCAACAAATGTGAAAATAATTTCCATTGATCCTAGTTGTATAAAGACATATTCTTTAGAAAATAAATGAGATGGGACTATGTGAAATTTAGATGGAGGAATTAGTAAAAGGTTTCATATAGGTTTTTCCTAATTTTTTGTGCAAAACAGAAGCCTAGACACAGAGATAAGAGAGAAAAAAAAATTTGTCCAATGGGTGGCCCCCTTAAAGTCTGGTCGGCCCCCTTAAAATTAAGGGGGCCGCCCCTTATGAATTAAGGGGGCCGCCACCTGTTGAGAAATTATTTCTCATATTTTTGACAAATGGTTCATTATTAATTTTTAGTTCTGAAAACTTAGTCAATTTGTTCCATCATTCCTAGACCTAAGCGTAAGTAGTTAAATGGTTCACGTTTAAGTGACTTAGTTAGAATATCGGCTATGTTGTCTTTCGATGAGACCTTTTCTAAAGAGATATTCCCTTTTTGAACATTATCACGAAGGAAGTGGTGGCGAATTTCTATGTGTTTAGTTCGTGAGTGTTGAACGAGATTCTAACTTAAGTATATAGCCCCTTTGTTGTCACACATTATTGGAATATTGTCTAACCTAATGCCATAGTCTATGAGAGCTTGTTTCATCCATAGTGCTTGTTGACATGCCTTTCCGGCACTAACATATTCCGCTTCGTTGTTGGAGTAGCAAGACGTTTTGCTTCTTTGAAACCCAAGATATTTAAGCAACACCCATTATATGCAAACCCCACTAGTCTCTTGCAACAACGTAAATCTCCCGCATGAATTCCGAATACGCATAAACTATTGTTTCTAAGGTCGAACCCTTGGGAATACCATAATCCCAAATGCATAGTGCCTATAAAATACGGAATATACACTTAACCGCTCAAGGTGAGAGGTTTTTGGATCCTTTGAAAGCAAGCACAAAGGTCAAAACACTAACATGATATCGGTCTACTGTGCCGTAAAGTATAATAAACTACCTATCATGCCTCTATATATGTTAAATAATCTACGAGACTTACCTTCTCGTCCATTGTGGTTTGGTTTCCGTATACATTGGGGGGTTTCATTGAACTTAGAGTCTTCTATGTCCAAATTCTTAAGCTTTTCCTTAATAATATTTTGATTGATTGAAAAATATTCCCATCATTTAATTGTTTTATATGTAATCCTAAGAAAAAGTGGTATTTTACCCTACCATACTCTTTCAAACTCATCATCATGATCTTGGCAAAGTCATCACACATTTCATGACAAGTTGAACCTGAATATAAAGTCATCAATCATATATGTTTACTATAATGATGTTGAGTCTTTCTTTTGTGAAGAGAGGTGTTTATCTACCATTCCTATAGAATAATTATGTTTACATAATAAAGTCTTTTAGTCGATCTGTATCAAGCATTTGGAGCTTGGTTTTTAGACCATAAAGAGCTTTCTTAAGTTTATAGACATATTTAGGTTTTTTGCGAAGTCAAATGAAATCCCGGGAATGTGCCACTAAACCTCTTCATTGATAACACCGTTTTAATGAATGCACTTCTTTACATCCATTAGGTATATACTTAAAATCTAGAGCACAAGCATAAGCTAAAAGATATTTCTTAATAGACTCTAGACCTAGCAACGGGATGCATATGTTTCATCGTAATCAATTCCTTCTTGTTGATTATAACCTTTGGTGACCAACCTAGCTTGTTTCTTGTTACAACCCCATTTCAACGTTTTATATCTATATACCCCATTTTGTTTCCAATAATGGTCCATATCCATTGAATGGTACTAGTTCCCAAACATCATTTGTTATAAATTCGATTTAGTTCCACGTTGCATTGCCATTACCGCATCTTCATCTTAAGTGCCTCATAATTTTAAGGTTCTATTGTTGAAATAAAGCAAAAAAATTGCCTTGCTCTTGCGCTTGCACCATAAGTGTTCTTGATTTAGATTACTAAAATAACATTTTCTAGGGGATGACTTTTAGATTCTTTAATGTTTATTATTTGATTATTTTCTAATGAAATGTCTTCAAGATCATTGCCTATGGGTTTTGTTTTACTAACCTCAATAGCTTCTTCTTCGACTAATTCATCATCTTCCAATGGTGATGTTTTAGGTGGAGGAGGAGTCTCATCGAAAGTTACATTTAATGATTTCATCAACCTTCAATGTTTTGTTTGGTTAAGTATGATGGTAAGCTATACATTTTGCGAATATCCTAGGAAAACACCTTCATACGACTTTGGGTCGAACTTGGTTAGGTAATCTTTTGTATTAAGAATAAAACATTTACTTCCGAATACTCTAAAATAGTTAAGGTTTGGTTTCCTTCCTCTTAACAACTCGTATGGAGTTTTTCCCAAAATACGTCTAATAGAAACTCTATTAATTATATAAGTTGATGTATCGATCGCATTGCACCAAAATTTTTGAGGAATGGATTGTTCATTTAACATGGTTCTACTCATTTCTTGTAAGGTGCGATTTTTTCGTTCTACTACCCCATTTGATTGTGGAGTACGAGGAGCGGAAAAATTATGAGATATCCCATTTAAATCACAATATTTTCCATTGGGTACTTCAGTAACAAATCCCGACCATATCGTTCTAATTGATACAATAGAACATCCTAATTTATTTTGGATCATTTTGCTAAATATTTCAAATTCTTCGAAGGCTTCGGTTTTATTTGCTAAGAATCTAGTCCAAGTGTATCGAGAATAGTCATCTACAATTACTAAGGTATAACGATTTCCTCCATAGCTTCGTATGGCAGAGGGGCCAAACAAATCCATGTGAAGTAGTTCTAAGCATCTAGTTGTTGAGACTATATTTTTGGCCTTGTGACTTACGTGAGCTTGCTTTCCAACTTTGCACGCGTCACAAAAATGTTGGTCGTATTTAAGTTTAGGTTAGAATATCTAAAACTAAATCTTTAGACGCTAATGATTGAATTAGTTGAATATTAGCATGACCTAATCTTCTGTGCCATAGTGTGGAATTCTCATCTAATGTTGCAAGGCATATTTTGTCTTCAGGTTTATTTCCTAGTTTCATTACATATAATCCTCCTTTCCTAATTCCTTTACCTATAACTTTTTCGTTTTTGATTATTTCGCTATCGTGTTCGGTAAATATTACTTTGCACTTATTATCACATATTTGACCTATACTAAGCAAGTTATAAGTTAAGTTATCTACGTGCTCAACATTTTCAATTATTAAGGAGTCTTGAGAAATCGTACCTTTGCCTATGATTTTACCGCGTAAGTTGCTTCCGAAAATTACGTTACCTCCGTTGTATGCTTTGTATGAAGAAAACAACTTTCGATTACCGGTCATGTGTTTTGAACATCCACTATCTTTAATCCATTCATCGGGTTCCAAGTTTACTCCTAAGCATATTTCATCGGGCGCTTGAGCTACAAGGCAAGCTTCATCTTTAGTCTTTTCCACCTCATCTTCTCCATTGTCGCTCCATACTCCTCCAATGAATGCTCTTTGATCGGTGTTCTTTGGTGGCTTTGAACATTCTCCAATGAAATGATTTGGGTCACCACATCTAAAACATTTTCTTTCACTTTTATCATAACCATCATTTCTACTTCTTTGGAATGTTTTTCTATCGCCTCGTGGTTGTCTTGCAAATCTTCCTCGTCTCTTGAAGAATTTCTTGAATTCCTTTACGGCCATAGCATACTCTTCGTCTTCACTATCGGAACTTGAGCTATCTTCATCACTTACTTCCTTTTTCACTTTTAATGCAAGTGATCTACTTTGTTCTTTCTTGCCTTTAACCGTTTCTACATCTTTCTTAATTACTTCTTCATAAACTTTCAAGTTTCCAATTAGTTTTCGTCAATAGATAAGGTGTTTAGAAAATTCTTGATTCTTCAATCGCCGTGACTTTTGCGCGCCATTTTGGATGTAGTGTCCTAAGAAATTTCCTAACACAATTCTTGCTAGAAAAACTTTCATCAAGTGCTTTTAGACTAGTAATAATAGTGTTAAATTTAAGCAATCATAATCTATTGATTCTCTTCCGGAATCATAAATTTGTTCATATGGTTTGAACAAGAGATCTATTTTGTTAGCTTTGACTTGATTATTACCTTGATGAGTGATTAGTAAAGTATCCCAAATTTCTTTTGCGGTTTGACACATAAAAATTCTTTCGTATTCTTTACGTGGCAAATCATTATAAATTACCATTTTAGCTTCATTATTTTTTGCAAGTTTCTTTTTAAGATCATCATCTTGTTTATGAAAAGATACAATTTCATCCTTTTTAGTTTCGGGATTAAATTGAATAGAAGGTAAATCACCATCGGTAATAACATGCCAAAGGTCTAGATCTTTTGACTTCACATAAGTTTCGAATCTATTTTTCTAATAAATAAATCCATCAATTTTAAAATGGTGGGATCATTGCATAGATGCTCATCTAAATATTTTTCCGATTCCAAGATCGATTCAAAGTTTAAAATACAATTTATTTTAAAAGTCTTGTTTTAACGAGCTCTTGGTACCAATTGTTGGAAAACTAGAAGGGGGTTTATAGTTTTTACCGCTTTTTAATTTAATATTTAAAATTTGTTTATAAAAACTAGATTCGACTTTTTGTGAATTCAATACTTGCACAATATGAACAAAATAAATATTAGAAGTAAATATAAGAATAAGAGTTGGAAAGTCCAAACGCAACACATGATTTATAGTGGTCGGTTTTACGAAGCTCTTCTTCGAACCTACCCACTCTCCTAACACCAAACTCGAGAGTTTTTCTTCACTATGTCCAACAAGCTCCCTTATGGCGGAGAAAACCGTACACAACGTTGCTTATATCAATTTTTGACACTAAGCTAGATGTCGAGTTCTAATCTTAGCTAGAACCAATCTATCACAACACAACTTTACAACTAGTTCACGACTTCACAACAACTTCACAACTTCCACTACACTACTTATCTTCAACCTGATCACGACTACACAACTTCTTCAATCTTCACAACTTCACACCTTTGCAACTTCTTCTCACCACACTACTTATATCACAACTATCTAACTCTACTAGGAAGGATCACCAATATCTAACTATACTTACAACAATCACCAAATCCTAACAACTACACAACTTTACAAGATTTACAAAAGATTTACAAGGTATGATATGGATGCAACAAGATTGCAATATGGATTTTGGGGTGTAATCCATCATCCACTAGATTAGGAATTTTCTTCTCTTGCACTTGAGGAAGAAGCTTGGATTCAACATTAGAAACAAAGCTAAATGATTAAATGATCAAAGGATTTTAGAGAGTATATGTGGGTTGTTTTAAGCAGAAAGAATGAGTGCAAAAGGGAAAAAATATTAGGGAATAGTCTAGTATTTATAGGACAAAAAGGAGGAGCGGGGTCTATGGCCGGCCCCCTTAAATAGGGTGTCGGCCCCCTTATAATTAAAGGGGAACCCCCGCCCAATGTAATTTAAGGGGTCCCCCTTATCAACGCTCCTTTTTGTCCTATTCATGGGAGGTGTTTACTGGACTTTTTCTAGCCGTTTTAGGTTCGAAAAATTGAAATTCAAAATGTTTATTTTGAATAAAACATTTATTTTGAATAAAACATTTTTTTTAAATGTAAAAAATGTTTTGTGATGTTTATAAAAAGTTAAACATTTATAAATTTCCTTATCATGAAAATGCATACAAGCATTTGTTATTCAACATTGAGTGATATAAGTTTGAACAATGAATCTTTACTACTAAATACTTTGTTTTACGTTTAAATTTACGCTGAATGTTTATATAGATTTGTGATTAGCAAACGTAAAGATGTGAAAAAATATTATTAATGTTTTTAGGCATTATATTTTATCAACACATTCAATGAGCTACTGTTTAGAGTCCAGAAACACAAAAAAAACTATTACCATCATGGAGATAATCACTCGTAAACACAACCCTAAATTCTGCTTATCCTAAATCAAGTTTTTAACGCGATCTAAACCCTAACGAATACACCCACATGATCCTAATTAAACCCTAATTATTGCAATATGATTAAACATCATTAATTTACAGATTTTATAAAACCCTAATTCCATCATAATAATTATTACATGATTAAAGATTAATAATTAACAAAAGATTAATTAAAACATACCTAAACCTTGATTTCTCTTCACAAGAACAAAACCCTAGTTTTTTTTCTTCTTTTCTTCTTGTGGTCGACCGAACCTTCAATAGGGAGGAGGAAATTTCGTTCTAGGGGCTTAGGGTAGGATAATGGACTAAAATTTGGGTTTAGGGCTTTTACCTTAAGGCCTAAACTAGTCCTAGCCCAACACAAATTCTATTTTAAATAAAACATTTTTTTTCTTTTAAAACCGGACGCACCCTTTATTATATATATATTATTATTTTTTTTTTAATTTATTAATTAACTAATTTACTTTATTACCTTAAGTTTTTATAAAAACCTAAGCTAATTTGATTAAACCTTTTTACTTAAACGCTACTTACTAACCTTTCTAAAAATAACTTTCATTTCACCAAACCACTTTCTATTTTTAGAAAGTTTGCCACAAACTTCTATATTTCACTCACTTATTTCATTTCTAAAATGCCACAATTCTCATAAATGCTTATCACTAAATCATCAAACTATTGACGTAGCATTACATGCAATACGTCATTCCTTTCCTTTATCACTAAACTTAAACAAATGGAATACTCGTAATCCAACATAAACATACTCAAAATGAGATGCCCATACACCTCAAAATGATATCATGCACATACTTAACTTACTTAGCACACATAAAATCACATAGCACACTTAAACACATAAAATGAACTCTTAGCCATTTCTAATGGTATAAACTAACCTGCTCAAATCTCGGTTGTCACATTAACCTCGCTTCAAGTGTTCGACACCCTACTTGCCACGAATCTACCACCGCCCGGGTACACTGCACGTTAAAGTGTTGTTTTTGGTTATGTCGGCAAAATACAAATTTAAAACTTGAATCATAAAAATATATACCACACAACGACACATCAGATGTGTATGTATTTATCGCCCTTTTCTTACGCATTGATATCGGTTTAAATTATATGAGTGTACCGATAGTATATTAAATTCTGAAACTTGTTTTTGTGATGCATCCTAAGACCGCATAGTAAGTATTAGGATTTGCTAGATAAGAGGCACTATAATTAACCTATATTTTAAACTTGTAATTGTTATGATGGTCACACCGATCATATTACTATCCTACACCCTTGCCATGCACTCATTTTTAGTGCAGGATACCCCTAGTACAACCCTCCGAGTCTATCATTTTCACGGTCCTTGTAAATTTTTGGTGGATTCCAAATTATTAAAGAAGAGCATTGTCACCCTTAAACCAATCGTTACACCCAAATCGCCTTAGCCTACATTGTATGTACTCGCTTTTAGTACATTATTGTTTTAACCCAAGTTAATTATTTAAGTACATGGTTGCTAAGTCCTTATCCTTGTAAATACTGTTTTAGGACGATTGAGATTCATGGTAGTATTTATTTTGCGGAAGAATGGGAAAAAAAAGTTAAGTCAATACCCCCATATGTTTGTTAGATGATCTTCATGGTATGTTGATCCACCTCAATTCGGGTCATAGAATAGCTCATTTGTAAAGTATGTAAAAGTTCAAGTGTAGGGGTGCATTTATAAGCCCATAGTGATGTATTATGTTATTAAAAAATAGAAAATAAAAAGAAAGAGATTGATGTAGAGTTGTGTATAGTTTGTATATCTTCGTCCGAGTCTTGGCTTAACAACCAAATCAGCCTGTATTCTTATAAATAATTAGCTAACCCTTCCACTCCAAATTCACCCAAAGCCACCCAAATGTATCCTATCCGTTTCCGTTTCCATATATGTTATCTTACACCTACACCCCACAACCCTTTGAAAAGACCTCTTAGATAGTAATGAATAATGCTTGCGCCTAGCGATGGAAATTTGACCCTTTACCAAGCCTATGATAATTTATATGCTATGACAGGTAATGAGTGTTTATTTTCTGTTTACCCATAGTTGTTATAATTTATTATACACCCGATAGAAAGAGAGAATCCTAAACACTTATGTGAGGTGCTAGTATATACTTTACGTGCTTTTAATTACGAGGTCTAGAAGGCTGTGTTGTAAAATGTTTTTAAAGAGTAGGTTAAATGACCATAATATTGCTGTTGTCTAAGTAGAAAAACCTATTTGCTTGAGGACAAACAAATCCCAAGTGTTGGGGTATTTGACGAGGTGTCATTTTATACACTATTTCAGAGTCATTTAACCCCTTAAATCATGCAAATATGCTTAAATTATATGCTTAATCATTTGTTTTTAGGTTTTTAGCACTTGGATGACATTTGGAGCGAATACACGTGACTTGCGCTCATCTGGAGAAGAAACAAACAATATTAAGAACCTACACCAAGAACCATGAAGAATTGTTTACTTAGAGCCTGGAGACGGCGTCACACTTATAAAGCGACGGTGTCATGACATTCATGGTGACGGCGTCAGAGATCTAGCGACGGCGTCAGGACGTGGTCGACTTAAAGTGGATCTAGAACCATCTACGTGGCGACGGCGTCAGGAGTAGAAAGCAAAGTCGTCGCGTCGATATCCCTATAAATATAAAACCGTTTTTAGGGTTTCAAGTGTGTAACTTTGTATAACTTTGGGAGACGAACCCTAGTATTTGTAGCAGCTTTAAAGGTCGCTTTTAGGGCCTCAAAACCCTATTGAACTACCTTCTATCCATGTTTTAATCAAGTAAGAGTGTTATTCATTAATCATTCAATATGTCTATGTGTTGTGTGATTAATTTATGTTCTTGCTTTATCCTTAACATGCTAGGCTAAACCCTCCTTTGTACTTGCTTATGATTGCATGAAAATCAGATTGTAGATCCTATTACCGTTGCTTCTTGTTAATGAATGTGCACGTTATGCTTTAGAAAACCAGCTTTTGTCTGTATCGCTGTAGACACGTCTAAGGAAACGCGAGTGCGTAGAAAGGATACCATTGGGTAACAGTCTTCATACTACATTGCCCCCTTATATGGTTGATCCCTCTTAAGATATTTCACACGCATTTTATATACTCTCAGGGGCCTTGTAATAGTCTACATACTATCTTACCTGTGCGTTGCCTTAACGGAATATTAAATAGACGGCGGGTTCGTGTAATCCGTTCATGACCTAGGAAATACTTACATAGATCATCACAAGTGTGACAAGGCTACAAGATTAGGAGAACCAATCTGATAAGTAATGCATGATTAAGTAAATACATTTAATTGTCATAAAGTTATCACCAGTATATTGGATATTAGTTAATTTAGTTATTAGTTAAACAAACCAACCTCTCGAACTATAGATTTTTAACTGCTTTCTTATAAATACAAAAACACAAAAATAATCTTCTCTCAACCCCTAGAATTCGGTTAGACCATGATCAAACCTTCCCAACCTATTCTCTTAGAGAATGATAACAACCCCTAAATCTTACCTATACTACTGCTGCAACGATTAGGTACTCTGCCTAGGGAGTTGTAAAACTTCTTGTTGAAGTCTTACGACTACCGCATCATACATTCAACTTCATGCCACTAAGGTATGAGCATGGTCTTGTTTACCAATAGTCTATTCGTAAGGATAATAATTTAGACTTAGCAACTGTACGTGATTTTCTAAAAGAAAAAACAGAGTCTATTATCCTGTATGAACTGTTCTTTAAACTACCTCAGTGTATGTAGGTTTGAAAATAATAGAGAATGAAAGGGATTTAGAAGCTAAGTATGACTATGCTCATGAATATGGCAAAATACATGTGTACATAACACATGTCCCTCGGGACTTAACCCCCTATTATGTTAAAAATATGTGTTTTTATAGGTCTAGGGATGATGTTAAGTCTAGAAGGAAAACTGTTACAAAAGATGTTGGTAATATGAGTGTAGAAGAGTTAGTGAGGAAGAAGCAGTTATGGCTAGTAAAGCTAGTAATGATGACATATGTGTGACTAGTGTACTTGACAAGGGTAAAGGGTTAGTATTGATCTGATAAGTAACACGCCCCGGATCCTTATTCCGCTGCGACCCATTTTGGGGGTGTTACAGAAAGACTGCTAGGAGTAGGAATATTGGTATTGTTATTGGGGAGAATGTAAACCCTACTTTTAGTGAGGATGATGATTTTGATAGTGTCATAGATATGAAACAAAGGTTTAAGGGTAGTGCGGAATTGGAAAAAATGTATAATGGTAATACAAATTCTGAAAGTGAATGCTCTGACAAGTCTATAAATTATCTGTTTGAGGGTGAGGATGAGCTTATATCACTTAGGAAGAGAAACAACAAGGCCAAAAAAATCCTAATCAAAGTAACATAAATTCAAGCACACCAGTGGTTGGATGTTCTAGACCTAATGGGATGTATGATGTTGGTAAGAGTGATACTGTGATAATGTATGATGAGCATATGGACAAATTGATGCATCGGTTGAGAGATAATGGTGATGTTTTAACATATCCTTTTATAATACTGGAAAATGATCAAAGCAATAAGAAGTTTCTAATTTATGATGAGCATGCACATTGGAAAATGAGAAAAGCAAAGGTATTATTTAATCATTATAATAGTTTAATAGTTCTTATAACTTAATATAGAAATCTAACTATCTTGATTACAAGTTGGTGAAAAGTATGTTGATACTGCTTAGTTGAAGGAATGCCTAACCTACTACTCCTATTGCAAATAGGCTTTCCTTATGGTTCTATAGAAGTTCAAAAGAGCAGCTTATTGCAAGATGCAGGATGAGACCTAAGAAGCTAAAAGACAGTGAGAAAGGGAAGCAAAGAAAACACTTCAAATATCCTAGGGTTGGTAGAAATAAGGGTTCTAATTGTCCATTCTGATGTTATGGTAAGTTGATGCTTACAAAATCATCATTCCAGGTTAGCTTATATGCCATTGTAATTAGCTTGACCCATATCAAAGGACAATGTTGATAAAATATAATGCCTAAAAACATTAATAATATTTTTTCACATCTTTACGTTTTGATAATCACAAAATATAAAAACGTTCAACGTAAAATTAAACGTAAACAAGCATTTAGTAGTAAATTCTCATTTCATCAATTACATCACTTAAAGATATGTATAAACAAATGCTTAATGTATTTTATGATCAAAAGAAATTTTTATTCAACCTCAAACATTTATAAAATGTTGTAAACATTTGTAATATCACAAAACATTTTCTACATTTAAAAGATATGTTTTATTCAAAATAAACATTTTGAATTTCAAATTTTCGAACCTAAGATGGCTAGAAAAAGTCCAGTAAACACCTCCCCTGAATAGGACAAAAATAAGAGCGTCTGAAAATGGGCGCCCCCCTTAAATACATGGGCGACCCCCTTAATTATAAGGGGGCCGGCACCCTATTTAAGGGGACCGGCCATAGACTCCGCTCCTCCAGTTTTCCCTATAAATACTGGACTATTCCCCAACATTTTTCTCACCTTTTTGCACTCATTCTTTCTGTTCTAAAACAGCCCACACATCTCTCTAAATCCTTTGATCATTTAATCATAAAGCTTTGTTTCCAAGTGATCCAAGCTCAATTCCTCAAGTGCAAGAGAAGAATACTTCCATCATTAATTGAAGAAGTATTACAACCCAAGTATACATTGCAATCTTATTGCATCCACACCATATCTTGTAAATCATTTGTAAATCTTGTAAAGTTGTGTAGTTATTAGATTTTGGTGATTGTTGTAAGTATAGTTGGATCTTGGTGATCCTTTCTAGTAGTGTTAGTTAGTTGTGACATAAGTAGTGTGGTGAGGACAAGTAGTGAAGGTGTGAAGTTGTGAAGTTGTGAAGGTGTGAAGAAGTTGTGTAGTTGTGTTCAAGGTGTGAAGCTAAGTTGTGTAGTGAAGTTGTGAAGTAGTCGTGAAGTTGTGAAGTCGTGAACAAATTGTGAAGTTGTGTTGTGATAGATTGGTTCTAGCTAAGATTAGAACTCGACATCTAGCTTAGTGTCGGAAATAGATATAAGCAACGTTGTGTACGGTTTTCTCCGCCATAAAGGAGCTTGTTGACATAGTGAAGAAAACTCTCGAGTTAGGTGCTCGGGGAGTGGAGTAGGCCGAAGAGGAGCTTCGTAACCGAACCACTATAAATCCTTGTGTTGTGGTTTGATCTTTCCAACTCTTATCTTTTATTTGCTTCTACTTATTTACATTGTTCATATTGTGCAAGTTTTGAATTCACAAAAAGTCGAATCTAAGTTTTTATAAACAAACATAAATATTAAATTAAAAAGCGGTAAACTATTCAACCCCCCCTTCTAGTTTTCCACATACAAGGATATATGAAATCAGAGAGGATAAGCATATACTATAAGTATTGATGATAAGCATTAAGGATAAGCATGCACGATAAGCATTAAGGAAAAAAAGACTTACCTTTTCCCTTATCCATCTTGATGATCAACTACTGTTTTTGTGACATAAGGTCCCAAAGATGTAGAAAATAAGTAAAGTAAACTGTAAAGGGTGGGTGACATTTATAAGGGCAAGGGTAGTTGGTTAGTAAATATGATAACTGTTACCCAAATTTTATATAAAAAATCAGGCGTGGTAAGCCTTCTTTGTATTTATCGCCCTTAACATTCTCAACCAACTACACTTATAACAAAACACTTATACAACTACAACTATAACACAGTTATTATACCTTCATCAAAACACTTGCAAACATTTTATTCAAACAAACCTTGAAGAACCAGTTACATTATCAAGTCCAATATGGTTACAAGACTTAGGAAGACAACACACACAAAAACCACTAAGATTAGCCTATCATACACTTTGAGTTTTGACTTTACATAAGTCAAGTCATCCTTCAAATCCTTTACCATTTGATTGTTTGAGTAGTTGGGTAACCGCTTGCTTGAATCCTCCATAACACCCGACATCTTGTTCATCCTCTTCAAAGCCTTGTTCTCCTCATGTAAATCATAAAGCAACCGTTTGTAGTAACCAGAAAGAAGTTCTAGATCGAGAAACCCATACACTCCACATTTTTTATCTTTGTCGCGAATGAGGCATCCTTTGAACCTTCTACCTGCATTCTTGAGTGTCCAAGCCGTTTGAACTGGGATTGGGTGTGGAGGGTCACAATCACAGTGCGTCTTGTGAGTAACATCTTGGTTCCTATTGTAGCGGCGGTATGAGTTTGAAGAAGATGAAATCACATTGATGGTTAGGGTTTTGAAGATGAAGATGTGAGATAAGGGAGATTGGGGAAAAGTGGGAAGGTGGGATAAAGGAAAAGTGATGTTTAGGGTTACGCTTTATTAGTAAGACCGAATATTCTAAAATAGACAAAACGTGGAAAAACAGCTCACCAACGTGGCATCTACGTGGCATGGTAACTTGTACACGTAGGATTACCCGGTTTTGTAGGTCACCGGCTACACACAATAATCGAATTTGAAAAGTTAAATGATTTTTTACCAAAAAAAAATAGTTGCTTACACAGAACTACAAAAGGTGATAAGTTGGCTATATTTTTTTGCAATTTGCCCTAAACTAAAATGAATGTGATATGATAAACTTAATTAAAATTGCATAGCTATTTTTAGAAGTGAACAATTAATTTGAGACGACAAAAAAAATAACAATAATTATGAGACAAAGGAAGTAGGGATGAGCATAACCAACTGAAAACCGACCCGAACCGACAAACTGAGCCGAGCCGATCGAAACTGAACCGACCATTTTCTGTTGGTTTTCGGGTTTGGTTTTGCTCGGTTCGGTTTGGGTTAAACCAAGAAAATTACGCATGAACTATCTATCCAGTTCGGTTTTGCTCGGTTCGGTTCGGTTTCGGTTTCGCTCAGTTCACTTTGTGTCGGTTTTCGGTTCATGTTTTCTTTAAAGTCGGTTTTCAGTTCGGTTCGGTTTGGTTTTGGCCCAATCAGCCCTAAGAGGAAGTACATAATAAATAATTTAACTATGTGAAGTTGTGAGCAAAAATCAAGGTTGCAACATTGGCAAAAATAATTTAACTATGTGAAGTTGTGAACATAAATCAAAACAATTATCACTCGTTAAATTTCGCTTGTAAAAGTATGATAATTCGTTCATTGAGTATACCCGGTTATGTCCATAATGATTTATGATTGAATTTTATACGTAACAATGTTAATATAATATCATCCATTTCTCTCGATTATTACTCTCTTTACATCTCATTTCATTCGCGCCAAAAAAGTTGAGAAATATAATTACGCGCCAAAAAACAGCTTAATATAATAGTAAAGAAACCCCCTAACATTTTCATCTGCCCAAAAAAAACTCATTTCTGTAACCCTCAAAACCCTAGTTCTCATCCCCCTAAAAAAACCATGATCTTGCGCTCAGGCAAAGTCGCAATCGAACCATCCATCCGTAAAGAATCAATAATCTTGCGTTCAGGCAAAGTTGTCATTAAACGACACAAACCCGAACGTGACAAAGATTTCATAAGCAAATTACCCGACGCACTTTTAACCCACATCCTATCTCTACTCCCTTTATCCGACGCCAATCGCACCCGTGTTTTGTCGAAAAGATGGGCAGATCTTTGCGCATTTCTGCCAAATCTAAATTTCGTTACACCCTTTTATAATGTTAGCAGGTTTTACTGGAGAATTGAGGAAACACTCGATATTCGAGATGGTATGCCCATTGACAAGTTTTCTTTGGATTGTACTAATTGTAGTTACTGTGATTATAATCGTGTTTATGAACTGTTGTCTAGTGTTGTTATTTGCAAAGTTAAGGAGCTTGAGTTTAAGTTTTTGGATGATAGGAAAGTGGTTAAGTTTTGTTGGGATTTGTTTAAGACGTGTAATACACTTGTTTGGTTAACGCTAAAAGGAGAATTTGTGTTGGATGTGCCTAAAGATGGGGTGCTTTTTCCTTGTTTGAAGAAACTCGAACTTGTGTCGATTGTGTATGTAAGTGAGGAATCTTTTGAGGATTTGATGGCGGGCTGTCCTGTTTTGGAAGAGTTGTATATGGAGAGGAAATGGGGTGAAGATGATAACTTGCATGCTTTTAACATTGTTTCGCCGAGTTTAAAGAGTCTAAGATTGTTTTTTAATAAGTTTCTGTTATGGATCTATGAGGTTGTGATAGATGCTCCTAAGTTGGAATTTCTTGCAATTACGGATGGTATGTATACTATGTACTCATTGACTGAGACGTCTTCTCTTGTTGAAGCTCGTATTAGCTTTGATGACTTTGTTATTGAATTCATTACACACCTATCAGGAGTTAAATTATTGACATTGGATTCTCATAGTATAAAGGTTTGTTTTTTTAATCCATTTATGGCAATCAACTACTACTTATTTATGTTATATTTGTCTAACAAAACAAGTACAGTAACAGTTAAAAGAGCGCTTGACGTAACTATGAAAACAATAGGGATACTGAAAACACGATTAAAAATAATGTATCCAGTGTTTGGTTTATGCAGGCTCTGAGCTATGCAGATGGTTTAAATTTGCCCATGTTCCCTAACTTGGTCAAACTTGTGATTTTTATTGACTGTGATTGGCACTTGGATTTGCTGCGGGTTCTCTTGATCAAAACGCCTAATCTTGAGCATATTACCTTCATGGATGTAAGTTTATGCATACACTTAACTTTCTTTAGAAAATTGATAATGAGAAGAAGAATTGGAAAGAAAGAGTGATGTGTTGATTTTTTAGATCATGTCTATGTCTCCTATTTTCATTTCTGTTTTCTAAAACTCCTTAACTTATTATTACAACCGTGTTTTTGTGTTTGGTTAAACAAATTTTGCCTTAATTGTATGATTTTTTAAGGTTAAATGACGTGTTTGTGTACATTTTGTTTTTAACATAAACTGAGTCATTCTTATGGGTAACCCATTTTTATTCCCACGCCACAAAGCGATCTCTGCTTTTTGGTTCGAATAATTCCCATAGAGAAATATAAGCGAGTATTTGTTGTTAACAAAATTCTTTTAGTAATTTCAAACATTCGAGCATTATCTGAAACACCATGTCCAAACTCCAAACTATATGTCACAGTTCATTTTGTTACAGCTGGTTACCTAAATATTATTTATACACTTTTGGGAAACAAAACAAACACCTAATCACAAAGCTTGGTCCTTTGACATATGAAGTCCACTGCTGTCACATATTTTTTCTGCAAAAGCGACACTTCGTATCAATGTCAAAGTTGAAAATGTTTTGTTTGAGAGTCAAAAGGAAGTGCAGGTGTCATTTTTCACAAGCTCATATCTTATCATTTGTACATCTTTATCATTAGGGGCCTCGTGGAGAATATATCTTTGGCACAGATTGGAACCCACCAATGGAGGCACCATCTTGTTTGCGTTTAAAGATTAAGGAAATTGTAATTCTCAATCAGTACATCATCCTTAACAAACCCTTGTTCACCTCTATAAGTATATCTGCTGAAGCATGGTGTTATTTTGGAGAGTTGACTATAAATGTTCCTTGCAGTTGATCAGAAGGCCGTGAATAGGTATTAAAGCATCCATCGTGGGCTCAAGCTATTTCAAATCGATTTTGTTTAAAACCCAATGCGAGAACGATGAAGGTAATATCATAGTTCTTGGTAATTGTTTTGAATCATGCACAGCTCAAGCCGCGTTAGATCAATTTTGTTTAAGAATGCAATATGTAGCATAGTTCTATAACTCATGTTGGTTGGGAATTGTTTTGAATGTGTAGAAGCTTAAGGGGATTGTTTTTTTTTATCTGTGTACTTGACGTTGACTGTTATCATCTTGTGTTTCCACGTTTATGAATATTCCTTTCGTGTCATGTTTAAATGCTGTTTGGGCTTTGTACATCTTTATCATTAGGGGCCTCGTGGAGAATATATCTTTGGCACAGATTGGAACCCACCAATGGAGGCACCATCTTGTTTGCGTTTAAAGATTAAGGAAATTGTAATTCTCAATCAGTACTCCGTAACACAACCCTGGTTCACCTTTATAAGGTATCTGCTGAAACATGGTGTTAGTTTGGAGAGGTTGACTATAAATGTTCCTGCAGTTGATCCAGAGAGGCGTGAAGAGGTATTAAGCATCCTTCGTGGCTCAAGCTTATGTCAAATCGATTTTGTTTAAACCAATGCGAGACGATGATGGTAATTATCATAGTTGGGAATTGTTTTGAATCTGCACAAGCTCAAGTACGCGTTAGATCAATTTTGTTTAAGAATGCAATATGTAGCATAGTTCTATAACTCATGTTGGTTGGGAATTGTTTTGAATGTGTAGAAGCTTAAGGGGATTGTTTTTTTTTATCTGTGTACTTGACGTTGACTGTTATCATCTTGTGTTTCCACGTTTATGAATATTCCTTTCGTGTCATGTTTAAATGCTGTTTGGGCTTTGTATGATCTGGAATTGTTTTCATGTTATATTTAGCATAACAATCACCACGTGAGGGTTAACCACTTTCTAATTCCTATTCCATTTGATATTTGGTTTCAAATTTGTTTATAACCAAATTGTGAATGATAATACTGCGGGTCTACTGATGCATAATTATTTTTATAACCAATTCATCCTTTATTCATTTCGAAGCGGTTTATATTGAATCTGATTTTACACTATGCATGAGTTTGTGAAAATGGCGGGGGCATACGAGAAGAAATCATCTCCTAACGTGTGTTGTTTGAACAATAAAATAAGTTCATTCTCTATCTGTTGTGTTAATCTGTTTTGGATGTGCAAGAAAATGCCCTTTTTTTTTTATCGCGTATTAGTTTGATGAGTTATAGAGGTTTGTAGGTAGTAGTTAATTCATGTTGTTTTCCTTGCAATAATCTGAAATGTATTTTTTTTGTTCCAAATGCAGTCACCGACAAGGATAATTGTTGCTGCATTATCTTCATTAATGTTTCGTTTTGACAATGCTAAAGGCAGAGCCACTCAGGGTTGCCCTAAAATCTCAATATCAGTTCTTGCTTAGGTGCAAACAATCCTGACTTGGCCTGCCAACCTTCCCAAAAAGGGGAGGGTTTTACCCGGTTTGTGTATGTGTGGTGGTGGGCTCAGACGTGTGGATGTCAGACAAAATGTCGGAAACCATGGTTACCCCGAAAAAATAAGCAGTGATTTAACATAGATGTGTCAAATTTTTATCCAATTATGGATAAATGGGTCAATTTGGGTAGTACTTTACCTCAAATGAATCAATTAGCATTTATGCCACTTCAGGTAATATCCTTGTCCTTTCAAATGTCTATTGCAGGTCTTGTAGTGACCAAAAGTGTAAAAAAAACAAGAACAATAATAAGAACATATATATATATATATATATCATTCAATACAAAACCACTTTTTTGTACAAAACCTACAGAACCAGCAAGTTTACTACAAATAAAGCATTATATACAACATACAAATGCTAGATGGCATTTTTGTAATTAATGTAAAAACGTTTTTGCTGGCAAATGGTTACATAAGGGCAAAAGTGGAATTAAACATTTAACATTTTTAAATGTATGTATATCACATAGCTACAGTTACGGGAGAGATTGATATCACAACTGCTATAATTTCTGCAACAGTATCTCAAAATTCAATGAAAACACTATCTACCATAATTTTCAAATGGTATAATCCATTTTCTTCATTCTTATCTAGGTATTCTCATCCATATATAAATCGTACCTAACAAAACCCCATTTCAAATAATCGCGAATGGGTAAAATAAGAACACCAGGGAACACATCCAACACTGAATCGATGCATCAATCGATGGAAGGTATGAGTGCTATTATTTATAATTGTTCATCTTAATTTTTTTTTGCTTGATTAATTAAATGTATAAACATAATTGAACCGGATAATATAAAAGTTGCTATTTGTTTAATTAACATAAGACATATGTGTTTAATTATCAAAGGACATATGTGTTATTTGTTTAATTAACAGTTATGTTTTGTTATTCAGGAAATGTAAATAATGATTTGTTTTGTTTATGTTTTATTGAAAATTTATGGTTATACAAGAAAATTGTATCATGGTAGGGGTGTTTGGGTTAATGTAAGTGTTCTTGGCTGTTTGTTGGTTGATTTAGGGGTTTTGATTTAGTTTGGTTGATTGTTGGTTTTTTTGATGTACATTTGAAATTTCGTTATAAATAAAACAGGGGTAAATGTATGTTTGGAACAAGGGTTGTGATTTTTTTTCTTTGTTATTGAATGAAAGTGTAGGTTCATACATGGGTGTTCCAGATCTGAACCTAAGAAAATGAGTGATGAATATGTTTTTGCTAAAATGATCTGTTGTACATACTACATAGGTGTTCAATATTAGTTAGATGTGAATTAACTGAAAGTGTATGGATACGATCAGGAATTCGGAGAAGTGGCCGATTAAAGTGTAAAGGGCCGATAATAGAAGAAAACTCAATCGATGAAGCTATCGATGTAGATGAATATTTGAGTGACGAAGAAGGCAGTGATTATAGTGGCGAGATGCAGGGTGATAACACAGCGGACGGTGCATCAACTTCAGGTATAAATGGAAATAAATGTTAAGTGCATATATATAACCATATTTTAGAAATCGTTGGTATTTACTTGAACTGGTTTTTGACCACATTACATTTATGTTTGACAGGAATTAACAAAGATGAGAAGATAACAAAGAAAAGAAAGAAGGATAACACAATGGGTAAGTCTCGCGTTAAAACTAAACCGTAGAAGTGTTAATAAAACAGATTTTAAGGTTTAATGTATATGTTTCATATAAATCAATTTCAGGAAAGCAGGAAGGGAAAAAATTAAAACGTGAAAAAAAGAGTCCATCTAAAAAATACAAAGGTGTTGGGACTAATACATATATGTTCCAGACAAGAAATAGCCCAAGGGCATTCTTCAATGCCATATCCAAGCTATCACCTATACAAAAATCTTGTCTGGAACAATTGGGTTTTGGAAAGTTGCTTCATTTTAAAGTAGAAGGAATTCCGTCGAAGTTAGGTTTTTATGTTGTAAACAACTTTGATGAAACAACAATGGAAATCAAATTGGAAAATGCATCACTTCTGATAACTATGGAGTCCATAGCTGATATGATTGGAATTAGCAACGAAGGTGTTGATATATTCGCTGAACATGTAGTTAAAGATGCACAAATGATCAAGAACTGGGAAGATCAGTTTGGTGGCATTAAGAACATAAATGCTAATCATGTTAAACGAATGATTAGGAATTCAAGGGTAGCTGATATGAACTTTAAGTTAAACTTCATTGTTCTTTTTACCTCGGTAATGGGATGTGTGAAAACAAAGGGAATATGTGATCTGAGTGTACTAAACCATATACGAATGGATACGGATCTAGCAAAAGTCAACTGGTGCAGTTACTGTTGGAGATGTTTGAAAAAGTGTAAGGATGGATGGAAGAATACAGTAACAAATAGTTTCTTCTTGGGTCCAATAACGTTGCTAACTGTAAGTAATATCATATATGATTACAAGTAAATTATTGTTATGTACATACTATAAGTGCTTATATTTTGTATTGTTGATTAAACAGATGATGTACGTTGATGGAACTTTGTGTAAAGATTTTATAGTTGAAAGAAAAAGACCACCTACAACAATGTGGACAAAAGAGTTGCTGAAAGAGCGGGAGTTAGCAGAGATAAAGGCTGGAGGACTTGGGAAGGGTGAACTAGAGGGACCGTATGTTGAAGAGCAAGATGCAATGCCTGACAATTTGGAGGTATCGTGTGATGTTAGATTTCTTTTTTAAAATTGTTTTTGAGACAATATACGAAAAACAAACTTGTAACATGAATTTTGTTTTATAATGTAGGGGTTTGTTTGGAAATTGAACAATTATGATTAATAAAGAAAGAAGTGGTTTTGAGAGAACATTTGATGCTGCAAAAGTGATGTTTTCGGGCAATACAACGCTCGATGAGTTGAAAAAGAGGTTTATTGAGTCACTTAAATATAAAGAAGAAGAGAATGCAGATATAGGTCGTGAAAGTGTGCATACAGAAGATGAAACAATGGAAAATGAAGGTCGAGAACAAGGTATGGAACCTGGTGAGCGTACAGGTCGTGGATTAGACTCGCCAAGATACCAATTGGGTCCACAGACTCAGGCAATTGTTTGTGAAACTGCGGACAAGCTGTACAAAGAATCTGAACGTAAGAAAATGATGGATTTTTCAGATATACCGAGTTTTAGTCTAGGTTTAACCCAAGAAGAATATGATATGGAAGCAGACAGAGAAGATGTAAACATTTATGATAGGGAAGAAAACAGAGTAAAAGCACGCCAGGATCCATTAGAAGTAGTGCCATTAAATTTTTTCAGTCCGACCAACGAAGTGATTGTCCGTGGACGTAGAGCTGTTACATTGACTGATCGTATGAAGTCGCCTTTCTACGTTAGGGTTGTAAATGCTGATAAAGTTGAAAACAGTGAGGAGAAGCAGTTGGCAAACTTCCTGTTTAACAAAAGGGATGGAGATGATAGGTAAGTAACTAATTTTACTGTTGCGCAACTAATTTTACTGTTTCATATATGTCTTTACCAAATGATTATATTGCAAAGTTTTTGTGTGCATGCTTGTATTGCTATTTATTTGTATGTTATTTCATAACAGTGATGTTATGTTCAAGACAAAGTATGGGCACCAATCTTCAAGAGGTCAAATTGAGACACTTGGACCGCAAGAACCGGTTGATAACAACGTGTTGAGTTCTTGGTCTGCATATCTGAATTTCATGGAGGAAAAGAAAGATTCAATTTCACCAGCCAGATTATTTTTTCCTACATTTGAAGTGGTAAGTCTGTTGTTTTGTAATGATATACAAATATATTTAAGTGAAAAATATAACTAATAAAAAATGCATGTGAATCAGGATACAAAGTTGTTCGCTGTTGACAACGCTTATACACTTGAAATGTTTATTGAATATGCTGAGAATGCAAACTCATCTTACGGGGGGCCGACTATGCTGGAAAAAGCCGATATTGTATGTTTTTTTTTCTAATTTTGAAAAAAAATATGCTAATTGTGTGATTATGAGTATTAACTGTAGTATTTAGGATGTGTGAATGACTAAAAATTATATGCAATTCGTGTAATTATGCATATTAAGATTAGTATTAAGGACGTGTGGTGCAAAGGGACATGGGTGCAAAAGGACAGGGTTGTTTGCTTTTTGTACTAAGAACAGGGTGTTTTGATTTTTTAATAAGAACAATGGTGTATTTGGGAGCGTGTGTTAAGAACAATGATGGTTGGGAGCGTGTATTAAGAACAGGGTGTTTTGATTTTTTAATAAGAACAATGGTGTATTTGGTTGTGGGTATCAAGTACAAAAATGAATTAGAAAAATATGTGTGAAATGTAGGTTTTCATTCCCATATAAATTGGCATTTGAAACAGTGATGCGTGTTATACTATCTGTGAAATGCAGGTTTTCATCCCCGTTAGCAATGATCAGCAAAAATTTCTTGTGTGTGTTAATTTGAAGAATCCGGCTGTAACATTTATTGATAGCAAAAAAGAAGGAAATAAAGTTACACGCAAGAAAAAGAAGGATGACGGTGTTGATGATATGAGAGTTGCAACAATACTGGTATGTACAATTGGCATATAAATATGTTAGTTAGATGATAAATCAATAGAGTTTTTAATATTTGTTAAACACTGATAAATGCAGCACCGAAATTTCGGCCCTTATATTTTGTATTGTTGATTAAACAGATCTTGTACGTTGATGGAACTTTGTGTAAAGATTTTAGAGTTAGAAGAAAAAGACCACCTACAATAATGTGGACAAAGGAGTTGTTGAAAGAGCAGGAGTTAGCAGAAATAAAGTGCGGAGGACTTGGGAAGGGTGAACTAGCGGGACCGTATCTTGAAGAGCAAGATGACCCGATGCCTGACAATTTGGAGGTAAATTCTGATATTGTGATTTTTTTTAGATTGCAACATATATAAGGGTAAGATTCGTGAAGAAATGGATGGCAAGTGATTGGAGTATCTGGAAAAAAGGAGTTTATGCTGTTATTTTGATGCATGTCATTGTTAGGATATGTTATGAACCTCGTATGGTTTTATTTTGATGCATTTTCTTATTACTGTTATGTCTTCGTTGTTAGGATATGTTATGAACCTCGTATGGTTTTTAGGATTTGAAATGAAATTCTGGTTATTTTGGTTATGTTAGGATTTGAAATGGAATTCTGTTTAGTTATGATGTTATTTTAATGGTTTTCATTTTTTAGTATTGTTATGATGTTATTTTCATGTATTTTATTGTTATTATGATTATGATTATGATTATGATCATATTTAAGATTTATAATTGTATATTACACTTTGATATTTAGCATCTATTGTTGAATAATGAAACAGTGTAATGTGGCTATGTATATGAACAAGCACTAATATCCATATATACTAATTGTTTTTAGCAGGTTCATATATGTTTTGGTATGTGCACATATGTTTTTTTTGTTCATATATGTCTTTTGTTGGTTCATATATGTTAACAACATATATGGAAACGGGCAAAAATCCTTATATACCAAGTGGTTTTGAAAGATTCATATATGTGTTGGACAGGTTCATATATGTTGTTTTGGTAAATTCATACATGTTTTATTTTGGTTCGTATATGTTTTTTGGTTATTTCATTTATGTTTTTTTAGTTTTGGTTAACAATAAGTGATTCAAATGTAGATACATATATGGTTTTTTGATTAGTTGTGGTACTTGCTATGTGTTTAGGTATACATTACAACATTATACAATATTGTACAAGTACATATTAAACAATCTGGATACTTACTAATATAAAGCAGAGGAAATAGTAGAATAATTTAATGTAAACAACTATTATGAAAGAAAAAAAAAGTCTAAAATACAAGATATAAAGCAATAAACTGTTTGTAGGATTTTTTTATAAAAAGTGTTGGTTCAAATATATTTTCGTAAGTTCGTATATGTTTATTGATAAGATCATAAATGTTTTGTTTGGTTCGTATATTTTTTTTTGTTAGTTCATTTATGTTTTCTAGGTTTGGTTAATAATAAGTGATTCAATATTGTACAAGTACATATTAAACAATGAGGATACTTACTATTATAAAACATATGAAATAGTAGAATAATGTAATGTAAACAACTATCATGAAAGAAAAAGTCTAACATTACAAGATATAAAGCAATCGATTTTTTTTCCAGAATCCGCTTATTCTTCTTCGCTTATATATTCTTCATCGTCTTCATCTTCATCAAGTTCGTCTTCGTTATCAACTCCATCTTCATCATCAACTTCGTCTTCGTTATCTCCTTCATCTTCATCATCAACTTCGTCTTTATCCTGGTTCGAAAACTTTTTACATATACCCTTGTGATGACCTGCTTCACCACAAGCGCTGCACCCTTTACATGTAGCCTTGTTATGACCCTTTCCACCACATTTGCTGCATGTACGTCGTTTGAAAGGAACTTTCCTGTTAGTTCTTGCTATTGTTTTAGCTTTACCTATTTCAGCTGCACTTTTCATTCTCCTGGTACCCTTACTTCTAAATATTGATCTAGGAGTTTTAATTACAACTTTATCAGGGACAGTAACACCCAACATATCAGCATATAAAGCTTCCTTATTTGGGTCAACATTTGGTGTCTGCGTCTCATCTTCTAGCTTTTTTTTCAACTCTTTCACCGTTGAAAGAAGTTCAGATAACTTGTCAGTGTCATTCCTGACAAAACTAATACAATCCTCAATTGTTTGATGAACCTGAGATGCTAACGTATCTGTTTCTTCAATGCAAGGACCGTATCTATGTCTCTTGTCAAGCAAATGCGCAGGCAGAACATTCTTTGTCCAACGACGGTTTAGGTATAGATCAGGTATTTTTACAATTCCATAAATATGAAAGACACAAAATACACGACGACACAAGAACCCATGACGGTTATAATGACCACATGAACAAGTAACACTATGATCCATTTGATTCAACACAACCTGTAATGCATCATATAAAATTACTATGAAGGATAAAAAGATATAGCTTAATGTTGGAAAAATACACATAATAATTGATAATGTAAACAAAATCATGAAGATAAAGCATACCGTAGCATCTGTAACTGTATTAGATCTCTTGTCCCTGTGTCGTATGATGCAAGTCTCAACACTACCTTCAAAATGATTTCTAATCTGTGTACATGCGTATAAACTTTTGCATATTTCATGTTGTACCTCCTGAATATGGAAGGTGTATACATGGCACATGCATGTTTTTTAAATGGTAATTTAGTAAAAATGGACGGAGTGGACCCATTTGAAGCATTGTCTAATACACATTGTGTGTATCTTTGTTTTTCCATTGCCGATTCAAAACAAAGCATGAACTGTACAAGTGTGTTACCTTCATGTGAATATACCTGGAAAAACGAATTGGAACTCTCTGATCGAGAAGCTGTCTTCATCAAACCACACATAGGAACCTCTTTAAAATAACCAGGGACCCACCTTTCTCTAATTGCATACATATCGGACAGCCATTTGTTGTCATGCAAATTATACCGAGTTATCATATCATCCCATCATTGCTCAAAGACTTCAGGACCAATATACACATTCCATACCAATTTGTGGAAGTCTTTCCTAAAGTTTGTATCAGCTGCAAGATCACCTAATACCTGGGAAAATATGCAAGAACTATACCTTTAATGGATCATATGTGCAAGAACTATACATTAAAATTGTAATACGTTAAAGATTAAACTTGTAATATATTAGGGTACTTATAATAGGAAAAGGCAAAAGTTCATAGATGAGAATGTGAGTTTAAAGAAAGAAAATAAAGATCATTAAATTACCTTCCCAGGTAGTTTCTCGGTGATATGCCACATACATAAACGATGGTGTGAATCAGGAAACATTTTAACAACGGGGTACCTAAGAGCACCGTCTTGGTCTGTTACGGCAAAAGGTGGTTGTTTCTTATGCGTTTTTAAAAACGCCTCCAACATCCAACAAAATGATTTCGTGGTTTCATCCGATAGTAAAGCAGCACCAAACGTTACACACTTCTGATGGTTATTAATTCCGGTAAATGGAACAAATTTGTATCCATACCTGAAAAAATTCTATATTATTAAAACATGTATGAAGCGTTTATAAATGATATAAATGTAGAAATGTAGAAATTACTTGTTGGTGCGGAAAGTAGCATCAAATGAAACCACATCACCAAATGCAACATAGTTGCACTTCATTGTTTCGTCGGCCCAAAAAAGTCTGACCAACTCTTTTGATGGAAGAGTGTGATATTCAAAACAAAATTCCGGGACATGATTTTTCCGCTTACACATTTTATCCACCAACATTTGTGCGTCCCTGTCTCCAATGAATGAATTCACACAACGCTTAAAATTACAATAATCCGTGGAAGTACCACGTACTTTATCGTATCCACCAACAAGTGCTACTTTTAATCTATGAGCTCTAGTAGGACCTAGATTGGAGAGTGATGCACGGTGAATAAAAATATAATCGTCAAAATGCAATTGGCGTCGAGCCTTCGATAGGTCCATATTGTTCAGATTCATTAGTGGATGATTGTGGTTTTCCACAAAATCAAGCACCATATATGATTCTGTACCAATAATTTTTTTCAAACAAAGCTTTGCAGGACAATTGATGGCCTGAGACTTAGTCATACGTTTTCTTTTTTTGGTACCAGGAACTTCACCATCTTCTCCATCATCTTGATTCAAAGTGTTTACTTTTTTTGCCCTTCGTGGCTTACGTGCTCGGTTGCACTCAATATAACTGTGTGTGATTTGGCCATTCTTACGTTTGAACCCAGCTTTACGTATGTTAAACCTGGCCTTCTCAGAATATAGCTGGTACATTTCAAATGCATCATTATAATTGTCAAAGAAAAAACCTTTCTTGGGTTTTTCATCTTCGGGGACATTTGGGACCCAATATGGTGTACCATTTGGAGTAGGCCGAAACTCATCAGAATCATCTACATAAAATAAATAAAAATTGTCAATGGTTATGTTAATTGTTAATCATGTTGTTGTACATCTTAAATTAAAAAAAATTGCTAAAGAGTGTTACTACATATACGTGAAAAAAACTACTAATCATGTTGTTCCTGTTATATCACAATATACCTTGTACATTTAACATGTAATAGTAAGTAGTACAAATTGTTCATAACTAATAAGCTTAACCTGAAGGCAATGAATATACCTTGCGCATCAGAAGGTTAACCAACATTTATTTCATATCTAGTAAGTATTATTTCATAACTAGTAAGTATAATTTCATATGCATAAGTGTATTCCTGTTCTATCATAATATACTAGCTTTAACCTGATATATTAATGTACAAGGTATCCACCAACATTTGTGCGTCCCTGTCTCCAATAAACGAATTCACACAACGCTTAAAATTACAATAATCCGTGGAAGTTCCACGTACTTTATCGTACCCACCAACAAGCGCAACTTTTAGTCTATGAGCTCTAGTAGGACCTAGGTTGGAGAGTGACGCACGATGAATAAAAATATAATCGTCAAAATGCAATTGGCGTCGAGCCTTTGATAGGTCCATATTGTTCAAATTCATGAGTGGATGATTGTGGTTTTCCACAAAATCAAGCACCATATAAGTTTCTGTACCAATAATTCTTTTCAAACAAAGCTTCGCAGGACAACTAATTGCCTGAGAATTAGTCCTACGCTTTCTTTTTTTGTTACCAGGAATTTCAACATCTTCGACATCAACTTCATTAAGAGTATTAACTTCTTTTGACCTTCGTGGCTTACCTGCTCGGTTGCACTCAACATAACTGTGTGTGATTTGGCCATTTTTTCGTTTGAACCCGGCTTTACGTATGTTAAACCTGGCCTTCTGAGAATATACCTGGTACATTTCAAATGCATCATTAAAATTGTCAAAGAAACGACCTTTCTTGGGTTTTTCATCTTCGGGAACATCTGGGACCCAATATGGTGTACCATTTGGAGAAGGCTGTAACTCATCAGAATCATCTACATACAAGAATAAAAAATAGTCAATGTGTATGTTAATTGTTAATCAAGTTGTTGTTTTACTCATCAATGTTACCACATATGCTCATCAAACTTACTACATTTACGTGACAACAAATATAGACAATCATTCATATATACAGGTTGATTCAGAAAATGAACGACTAAAATATGACATGCTTAATCATTATGATAAACCTTTACAGATTAAAACCCGAAAATAAACAACCCTATAAAGATGCAAAAAAGAAACATATGAAATGGTTAATGATTCTGATAACCCTATAAACAAAAATAGCTCAGCAAGATTAATCATCACAAAAAGCTATCTATGCGTTACCATGACTGATACAGCTGCAAAACTGAAACATACACAAATTCATTCAGATTGGTGATTAACGTGAAAGATTTATACTATGTAACATGTATGCTTACAACTCCTAAAAAACCTAAAACAACAAAACCCTAAAACAATAAAACAATAAAACAACAAAACAATAAAATTTGTGGTAATAAACGAACCATATGACAACTATACCTTTTCATATAGAAACATGTACATTGTCTTCATATACATAAGGTGTTCATGAAACAGATACACGATCATATAAAAGCTTAATAACCATAAAACCCTTAAAAGTAAAAAAACTCAAAAAAACCAAAACATTAAAACCCTAAAACAATCCGTGACTATGTATCAAAGTTTACGTGCCATGTTCAATAAGCAATGACCTACCATGTATCACACTTTTACAAGAAAGATCGCAAAAAATTACATACCAGAATGTTGTAAATGTTCAGGTAATATAACCATTTGATTGTCGACTTGTGCATCAAGATGCATTGAAGACTCCCCCATATCGTGGGGATCACGACACATTGAAGACTCCCCCATATCGTGATCATGATGTTCATCAATGACGACCATTTTTTGTGTATTATGTAGAATAAAAAGGTGTTTGTAATTAGGGTTTGAAAAAAATGGATGATTTTGTGAGGAAGATCGGTTGGAAATTAAGATGTAAACGGCATATCCATGAATATCGACATTTGCAGTTATCTAATTAAATGAGATTCTGTAAACAATGTAAAATACCCTAAATAACCTTTCAATAATACCATGAATAAAATAAATTAAAAATAATTTAGTAAATTTTGATTGGTTAATAGATGGTTCTGTAGGTTTTGTACAAAAAAATGGTTTTGTATTGAAAATCCCACTATATATATATATATATACTCATTAATAAAATACCATTAAAATTTTATCCTAATTAAAAAAACACTTTTTATACTTAAAATAATATTTTTTTGCTAAATATCTATATAATTATTATTATCTTAATTTCGGTTTTTGGTTCGGTTTTCGGGTTGATCCCAAAAAAAATTCAGTTTTCGGTTCGGTTCAATTCTAGTTCGGTTCGGTTCGATTTTCGGGCTAACCCAATTTTTTTTAACCGAACTGAATTAACCGAACAACCCTTACATTATATAGGAACAAATATTAGTATTAATTTGTATTAAGTTGGCTTGAATTTTTTAGTAAGAAACTGAGCTAGTTATGTGAAACCGAGGAATTAAAGTGATAATCGTGACACATTTGTTGATACGGGTGAACAGAAACATTGTGTATCTTTAAAGATACATTCAAGCTACTTATTCATCGTATTGTTATGGTTTAATACATACTGAAAACGAACAATAAAACCATTCAGACAATTATAAAAAAACAAACAACATTATTTCATCCAGATTCAGACTTTATGACCACCTCTTACCAGGAAGATGTGGTAGTCAGATTCAGACCCAAAACATCTTAATGAAACAAACACACCCTTAGACATTTACTTATCGGTACTTACAGCCATGCTGTGTAAATAATTAGGTTTGGCCTGAATATTTTGTGTAACAACGAAAAAATAGGTGGGTAGGGTAACTGGTTAAACCGGGTGACTTTGGGTATATGCGATTTGACGAAGTTAAGTAGACACATATGTTACCAATTTTTCTATCGATATGTAGCACTTGATTTATAAATGAACAACAAAGTTACAACTTATGCAATTTCAAATTTTCATATGCATACAATAAAATACTTTGACCTGATCCTCACTTGATCGTGATTGAGTCCTCCCAACTAAACCATTATCCATACCAAATATGTGAAAGGATCTTATCATAATTTCACATCATTTTTTTCTTCATGTTAGAACAAAACTTAAACGAGTTTCGTAAGTGTTTGAGGGAAAAGAATGGCAGCTAAGTAAAATAAATTATATTTGTCTGAAATTAATTGTTTATTGTAGTTTAAAGTTAATACTAATACCTTTGTTATCTGTGGGTAGTTTGTTTTAGTTTAGATTGTGATGTTATGAGTTATTTGTGAACATGGTACAATCATTTAGAGGTCTTATTACATGTAAGCTGTCAAATAATTAGACGCTGTTGCAAACTAACACAAGTGGAGATTTGGTTACTGCCAAATAAACCATAAACACATAAACAATTTTAAAAGCAATGCCAAACACCCCTAAGTTGTAATGTACGCCATGTCTTTAATTTATCAATTTGTTTTGGCGTCGTGGTACTTCTCAAAAACAAGAGCAGGATCCTCCCGATCTTGAAATCTGAATCCAAGGTAACTATAAGCTATAGAACACACAACCATATAAGCAACCATATGTATTAGATTATGAATATAATTTTTTTTGTCCCTCCTGTGCAGAAACATTTTCAGAACGATGATCATGTATACAAATCATTTTTGGTATTCTTAAGTTCTTGTTCTATACAAATCATTTTTGGTATACGATGATCATGTATACAAATCATTTTTGGATTCACAATATTGTTTTAGATTTATATGTTTTGCTATGCATTTTGATATTCTTAAGTTGTTGTGCACGACATCATAACCGGCAGAAAAAAATACGATTGAGAAGGGAGATGTTAATTACCAAGTCATTAGCTAATTAACCTGATGATTTTGTTGTTATTGGTTTCATCTTCTATATGATCATGTGATACAACTGAATTGTTTCTAATTATATAGGATCACCTTGATTCAATAGTCTCCGATTTCATATAACTCCCATGGAAATTTGCACAAGATCAAGCCAACAAAAGAACAAATCTTACGGATGACGAAGGCGACTCATGCACTCCATCAGTTACCACAGCTGCTGCTGAAATATTCCACTCATGCATGACTGAATATCTTAGGGAGCAGGTATCTATTCTAACAATAGATTTACTTACTGGTAGCATATTTTAGTTAGTTATAAGATAAGGATCCTCTAAAGTTCATTTGAACTTTAGAGGTAAAGTTCTCTCACAAAGATAATATCGGGGCCTACTGCGGGACCCGGTAAAGTTCATTTGAACTTTAGAGGTAAAGTTCTCTCACAAAGATAAAGAAAACCGGGTCCCGCAGTAGGCCCCGATATTATCTATGCGAGGGAGCTTTACCTCTAAAGTTCAAATGAACTTTAGAGGATCATTTTCCTTAGTTATATCGTGAACTTGCAGTTTATTTTTACAGATTAGGTCCCACTACACATAGAAACTATTCAGAATTGTGACTGATCTTCTGAAGAGAGAGAAAGGCAAATATGATGCATTAGAACTTATCAAACATGTGTGTGTGTTGTTTTTTTAACTCGATAAGAATGTAGCGTATGAAATTCAGGTAATGATTTGCTCAAGTATTTTTATGGGCTACGCGAGTATTATTTGTTTGTTCTTTTTTCTATTTTTGTAACTCATTTATTCATGAATGTTTGAAAAAACCTGCAGATCACAAAGACGAATCTGTTAAAAATTAATCAAAGTAAGGGAGTTTTTTTCGAAAGCAGAGTTTAAAAGATCTTCGTTTTCCTTTGCTTCTTGTAACAGACGCTGATTGCACCTGGTTTAGATCTTTATTTAAAGTTATAGCTACTACATTTTATCTAAGCAATTGGTAAAACCTTTCTTTTGATCTCACATCATGATATTCCATAAAAGTTGGTAGATTTATAAGATACAAAAAATACAATCTAGAAATTGCACTAATTAAAACTAGCAATGAAACAATTTTAGGTCTACTAAATTATAGATAACTTTCATCATTGGGCCACACAATCAAATATTGATTCGAAATGAAGTCATTTATCAGATCTAAAAGAAAACATGTATCAGATCTAAAAGAAAACAAAGATGTCGGTTGAACTATATTAATTAACTGCAAACAACAAAGTTCTTAAGTTTTGCATATAAATAGAATACGTAAACCTTTTAGTAGAGAAAAGACTTGTGTAACCACAACAGTTGGACTATGTTTCTACTCTGGAGCAGGTAGTTCTTATCATGAAATCTGACAAAGAAAGCAAACAAACTTTCTCCATAATCACAGGAAAACGCCGATTTACTTGCGTTTTTCGTTCTAGATCGCTTGTACCCAAACGTGGTACGATCGCGTTCAGGATCGCGACCTTGATCGCTAATTTTCCCTTTGCAAAACAACGCTGTTCGGCGTACCAAAATGAATTGGTTCGACAACCCAACATACTAGGTACACCAATTTGCATGTATAAAATTAGAACAATATTCATTGCTTATTGTTTATTTATTTTCATTTTAGTATGGGTACACCAATTTGCATGTATAAAATCAGTCAACAATATGCATTGCTTATTGTTTATTTATTTTCATTTTAGTATGGAATGTTTTTATCTATTGGATATGTGTCTCAAAACATCCACTTCTGATATATGTCTTAAACCTTTTTTTAGTATTAATATATCATGAAATTATGGATGTTTGTCTTTTATTTGTATAAATGTAGAAGTTTAATATAATTTTTAATATGATACATTGTACCAAATCAAATCAGGTACATCATACGAAATTATATGATACATGGAGTTGAATATCCTAATACGGTCACATGTATTCAACCCTTTCTTTTTATCTCACGTGTATTTTATAAAGTGATTTATCAAGTTGTATACTATGTTTTATTAGTTTTTATTGTTTGTTTCATCAATGTTTTATAATATTATCTTATAAACTCTCTTACTAATTACATTTATTTGTCAACATTCATCAATCATCGCTTAATTCTAAGTTATAAAATACAATTAGTATAAGTTTTTCATTAACATGATGTTATTTTACTCGAAACTGCAACAAGCAAAACAACACTGATCAATATAGGTAGTGAAATGTAAACATTATCAGAAATCCGACGACAGTTTATGTAAATAAAAATAATAGGCCAATAGTTAGGACAACCCAAAACAATATCGAACATACTATCATAATGTAATGTTTCTTTCAAAAATTACTTCAAGTCCCCGCTCAACGGGCGGGCCTTTAAATTAGTTAATTATGTTTGTAAATTGTCAAGTTTTAACTAATAATGTTTGTACACTATGCTTAAATGGTGGTAACTTGAAAATTCGAGCTTTCTATTTTTAGCAAAGATGCTTAATATGTGTATGATATAGTATAGATAATTAATTGATAGATGTTATTTTTAATGTTTTTTATATGACAATTGTATTTAAAAAAAATATTTAACACAGTATGTGTTTTTAAAATTAATTAATATAATACTTAAATTTCTCTTCCTTAACAAAAATATAAAAATTCAAAAAACCATGAAGATGAGCTTTTAGCAGCCATCGTCCATATCTCTATAAATGCATGTCCACGTCTCCCTTTTGAATACTTACATTTAAGTAATTGTTCTTCTCGTTCATTTGCGACTCCATTTCAGTGGTGTCGGGTACGATATATAGCATTATTTCAACGTGTTACTATGATGGATTCTATGTGTCTTGTTTGAAGAATCTGTCATCAACACAATGGTGGGAATCATCGACTTCGACCTAGAGAAATGAATCACTAAGAACTATCAATCCGTCCAAAAAAAAATTATTATTCTCCGACAAAAAGAACACAGTTTAACAAAATTTCATTTATTACTGTGTTCTCTTTCTAAGTTTTTAGCAGAACGACAGTTTAAGAAATGACACACTAACAAATAACAACCAAGGAATACGATCACGGTTTATACAAAAGTATGTTAAGATTGTATTGATTCGCTCAACTGCTTCGGAAATGCCTCGAACTACGTCAATCGAACCACTGCGAACCTTATTCCTAAACCGTAGTTATGTTTTCTTTTGATTGCGATATGTACCTCCAGTTAAAGATATCAGAATTATGCCGTAATGATATAGACAACAAGTTTTAATGCCCGTGCACGCACGAAGCTTAGAGGGCTGGGTATGGTAATGCCTAACCTTGCGTTGAGCCTACGTGGCTCCGACGTGGTTGGCGTTACAATACCGCCTATTGGTGTTGGCCAACGCCGTTAGCCTCCGCGTTGAGCCACCAACGTGCGTTGGTGTGGTATTAAAAAAAAATCCAAAACACCCCCCTCAATATTTGTTGTTGGTGCGTTGGTGGCCAAAAGGAAGAAGAAAACCCTATTTTTGTTGTTGCAGTTTACTGGAGTGATATTTTGTTGTTGCAAGTTTTGTTGGAGCCTATAGAGAAAGCCTTTAAAGTGATTTTATTATATTTGATGCCCATTTTAAAGGGTTGGTAATAAGCCCAATTAAAAATTTAAAGTGTTGGTAATAAGCCCAAGTTCAAAATTGAGTAGATTACTAGATTTAGGGGTGAGCAGAAAACCCAAAAAAACCAAAAACCGAAACGAACCGAACCGAAATAGCCGAACCGAACTAATAATCGA